>JAQZBX010015033.1:0-37963 GCA_029593785.1 Cabassous unicinctus
ACCATATGAGAGGCCCCGGGTTCGCTTCCCGGCGCCTCCTTGTGAGGGCAGGCCGGCTCGCGCGGTGCCCTGGGCTGATGCGGCAAGACCTCACAGCAAGGGGGAGATAAGCAGACACAGAGAAGACACGCAGTGAATGGACACAGCAAGCACAAGCAGCAAGGGGGGGATAAATAAATAAAAAATAAAAAAAAAAAATAATAAATCTTTAAAAAAAAATAAAAAATAAAAATATTAAGACCTTTTTTATAGTCCAGAACATGATCATGGGAAATATTTTTTTTTCTTGAAAAAATTGTATTAGCCCTTGTTAGGTGGAATGTTCTATTAATGTCATTTAAGTCAAGTTGGTTGGTTAATCTTTGCCTACTGATTTTTGATCTATATGTTAAATTATAGAAATTGTTATTAGAATGTCCCTAATTGCATATTTATCTCCTCCTCCTTGACCATCTAGGAGTTTTTGCTTCACATATTTGGAAACTTTATTATAAAGTATAATAACATTTAGTATTGTTAAGTCTCCTTGATGAATTTAAACTTTATCATTAATAAAAGGCCCTCTTTATCCCAGGTACCATTGCCTGCACTGCTCTTAGCTTTGTCTAACATTGATATAGCTATTCCAGCTTTCTTTTGATTAATATTAACATTGAATATTTATTTTGTTCCTTTTACTTTTAACCTGTCTGTGTTGTTATACTTAAAGTGGACTTCTTATAGAAAGAAAATAGTGGATCTTGCTTTTTATACAATATAACAATCTCTTCCTTTCAATTGGGGAGTTTAGATGATACATATTTAAGGTAATTATGGATACATTTGGGTTTGAATCTACCATCATATTTGTTTTGTTTTTGTCTATCTGCTAATTGTTTCCTTTTTTTCTCTTTTGCTGCCTTCTTTTGGATTAAGTACATATATTTTATGATTCAAATTTATCTCCTTTATTGACTCATTAGCTATACTTCATGATTATTATTATTTCTTCTTTTGAGGTACTGGAGGCCGGGGATCAGACCCAGGACCTCAGTGCTCAACCACTGAGCCACACTGGCTTTCCTAAGTTGGCTTTATTGCCTGTTTTGCTTGTTGTTTGTTTCTGTCTTTTTAGGAGGTACCAGGAACCAAACCCAGGACCTCCCATGTGGGAGGTGGGCACTCAACTGCTTAAGCCACATCCGCTCCCCATAATTATTTTAATAGTTGGTTTTGAATTTACAATATTTATCTTGTAACTTAGCCTATTTTCAAGTAAAATTAAACCACTTCATATCTGGTATAAAAATATTCTTTTATTTAATTTTTGTGCTTATCAGTGAGACTACATTTTAATGTTAGTCTCCTTTTTAGGAAGGACCTAATAAAACTTTGTGACTATGACTTGGGGACTGTTGGGGACAAAGGTTTTCTAGACAGGAATATATGGAGATCTGTGGGTCTCACTTAGGTTCACCCTGGACAGACTTACCAGAAATAACTGGAGATCAAGGGGACTGTTTGCTTTCCTCCTGATAGTAGTGACCATGTATTCAGAATTCTGTTAGCTCCTATTGTAAACCTGTCAATACAGGGGTAGATTTCAACAAAGCCCTAGGGTTAGCAGCAACATCTAGAGATGCTTAGGCCGCCTTTGCTATCTTGACAATGGCAATATTCTTGCTGGAACTAGACCGAGGATCCTTAAAGAAATTCAGTCTATATAGGTAGATGGTAGGGTTTTCCAAAAAGTGAGTGGAGACTTTAACAGCTGAGATTAGAAGATGGAGACATTGAGAAATTTCATTGAAGAATGTGGCTGCAAAGCTAGGGGAAGGATATGTCTTTTAGAGAACAACTGTACAAAGTGTTTAACTCCTTGGTTTCCTTTCCTTTAAATCTTGAGGCAGTTATATTTTACCAGTAATTTAAAATTAATTCATTTTTATGTTACAATCCCATTTAATATTTTTTCCCCCAAAACTTCAGAAAATAACTTTACTATGTATAGGTTTTGTGGGAGTAAGTGATGGTTGGAATGTAAAGAAAGTTCTTTTTACTCCAAATTCAACAGCCACACCTGCACCTCATCCATTGTTGCCACTTTGTATATGTCCACTGCTGGTCAGAAGAGGCGCCTATTTACTACCACAAATGAGGGAGCCTCACTGCATGGAGAGTAGCAAGAGCATGATGATGCCTACTACCAGGAACAGCAGTCCTAGGGTCCCAACCCACTCCATGGTTTGCAGGTGCCAGGGTCTTTAACAAAAATACAACTCACACAGGTCCTGGATGGAACAACACTTACTCACATGGAGAAGAGACAAAACAAGGCCAGCTTTACTCATGGGCATTAGTCTCCCATGACTAACAGGTTTTAATCCAATACCAATGCAGGGAGATGGTCTACACACACCCCTCTTGTGCTTGTGCCATAGTGGATGGACTCTGCTTCCTCCCTGACAGAAACAGATGTAGCAGCAGGGGTAGGCCAGGAGCCATAAACACTACAAACTTAGTCTGTGAATGTGTATATGTGCTCAAGGAAAACACGGTAGACCACCATCTCCTGTGGGATATCATGGCAACCCAAGGAGGGAGTCAGCCCACATTCTCACCCCATCCTAGAACCAGGCTGACACATCTAGTCCCTTGGACGGTGTTTTCTGGGGCTGACAGAGAAAGGCAGCAGGCCACATTTGGCCTTCACACCCATACCCAAGAGGCTGCAGTCCATGGCTTTCAGACTGCGATCAAGAGTGAAGAAAAGACTTCCAGGAAGTTGGCAGACTAGAAGGACATGGGACTCTCTTCTCTGTCAGAAAAATAGCTAGAGGACAGGCAGAATTGGCCTGGAAAAAAATCTTCTTGGGTCCAGAAGAAGGTGGGACAGGGACACTGCCTGGAGGAAAGAGGGGCAAAGGAAAAGAATCCCGATGGCAAAACTGTGAGTTAAAATATGCAGCTGCAAATGACAGCACCCTCCCTCACACTACAGACACATCTGAATTCTCAGGCCTCAGGGCTGGTGGCTACAGACAAAAGGGGCACAACGGATCCACCTCCCCTGGAAACAGAAGAGAGAGGGACACAGCCTCAGGCTGACTTAGCTTTTTACCCACAAATTTCAGGAAGAAATAATAGTCATAAATATCTATGCACCTAACCAGGGTGCCACAAAATACATGAGGCAAACTTTGGCAAAACTGAAGGGAGAATACACATCTCCACAAAAATAGTTGGAGACTTCAACATACCACTGACATCATTAGATAGAACAACAAAACAGAAGATCAACAAGGAAATGGAGAACTTCAACAATATGATAAATGACCCAGACCTAAAAGACATATACAGAATGTTGCACCCAATCTCAGCAGGTTATGCATTCTTCTCAAGTGCCCATGGATCTTTCTCCAGGACAAATCATATTTAGGTCACAATGCAGCTCACAATAAATATAAAAAGATTGAAATTCTACAAAGCAACTTCTCAGATCATAATGGAATGAAACTGGAAATCAATAATAGACAGGGAAAAGGTAAATTTGCAAATGTATGGAGGCTAAACAACACACTCCTAAATAATCAGTGTTTCAAGGAAGAAATTGCAATTGAAATCAGTAATTATATTGAGACAAATGAGAACACAACTTATCAAAACATATGGGATACAGTGAAGGCAGTCTTGAGATGGAAATTTATAGCCCTAAATGCCTGTATTAAAAAAGAAAAAAGAGCTAAAATAAAGATCTAACTGAAAAATGGGAGAAAGTAGAAGAATAACAGCAAACCATTCCCAAAGCAAGCAGAAGTAAAGAAATAATAAAAATTACTGCAGAAATAAATGAAATTGAGAACAAAAAAAATTGAGAAAATCTGCAAAACCGAAAGTTGGTTCTTTGAGAAGATCAATAAAATTGACAAAACTTAGCTAGACTGATAAAGAAAAAAAGAGAGAAGATATAAATAAATAGAAAATCAGAAATGAAAGGTGTGAAGTTACAACTAACCCCACAGAGATAAAAAGGATCATAAGAGGATATTAGGAGAAACTGTATGCCAACAAACTAGACAACCGAGATGAAATGGACAGATTCCTAGAAATGCACAACCTACCCTGACTCTACAATCACAAGAACTTAGCAAACCAATCACATTTAAAGAGATTGAATCAGTCACCAAAAATCTCCCAATAAAGTCCAGGACCGGATGGCTTCACAGGTAAGTTCTCCCAAGCATTTAGAGAAGAATTAACACCAATCTGGTTTAAACTCTTCCAAAAAATTGAGGAGGAGGGAAAATTACCCAATATCACCCTAATACCAAAAGCCAGATAAAGATACTACAAGAAAATTACAGACCAATCTCTCTAATGAACACAGATGCAAAAATTCTCAACAAAATACTTGTAAATAGAATCCAACAACATATCAAAAGACTTATACATCAAAGACTTATACCAAGTGGGGTTTATTCCTGGTATGCAAGAGTGGTTCAATATAAGAAAATCAATCAACGTAATACACCACATTAACAAATTGAAGGAAAAAAACCACATGATCATCCCGATGGATGGAGAAAAGGCATTCAACAAAATCCAGCATCCTTTCTTGATAAAAACACTTTGAAAGACAGGAATAGAAGGAAAATTTCTCAATATGGTAAAAGGCATATATGAAAAACCCACAGCCAACATTGTCCTCTCAATGGGGAAAGGTTGAAATCTTTCCCTCTAAGATGGGGAGCAAGAAAAGGATTCCTAGTGTCACCATTGTTATTCAACATTATAGTAGGATTTCAATTTGACAAGAAAAAAAAAAAAGACATCCAAATAGGAAAAGAGGAAGTAAAACTCTCACTATTTGTGAATGACATGATCCTATATTTAGAAAATTCTGCAATATCTATGACAAAACTACTTGAGCTAATAAATGAGCTCAGCAATGTGGCAGAATACAAGAACAACATGCAAAAATCAGTAATGTTTCTGTGCTCTAGTACTGAAAAATCTGAGGAGGAAATCAGGGGGAAAATTCCATTTACAAGAGCAACAAAAAATCTCAAATATCTAGGAATCAAATTAAGCAAAGAAGTACAAACCTGTGTGCAGAAAACTGCAAAACAATACTAAAAGAAATCAATGAAGATGTAAACAAAATTCCAAAATTGGGTTCATGGATTGGAAGATGTCAGTCCTACCCGAACTGATTTATAGATTCAATGCAATACCAATCAAAATTCCAACAGCCTACTTTACAGAAATAGAAAAGGCAATTACCAAATTCATTTGGAAGGGAAAGTGCACCTGAATAGCCAAAAGGAATTTCACTGCCTGACCTTGAAACATATTACAAAACAGCATGGTATTGGCATAAAGATAAACACATTGATCAGTGGAATAGAATTGAGAGTCCAGAGATAAACCCTCACCTCTATGGCCAGCTGGTTTTTTACAAATCCACCAAATCCATGTTGACAGGACAAAACAGTCTCTTCAACAAATGGTGCTGGAAGAACTGGATATCCGTATTCAAAAGAATGAAAGAAGACTGCTATCTCACTCCCTATACAAGAATCAACTCAAAATGAATCAAAGACATAAATATAAAAGCCAGGACCATAAAACTACTAGAAGAAAATGTAGGGAAACATCTTAAAGACTTTGTGGTAGGTGGTGATTTCTTGTATCTTACACCCAAAGCATGTGCAACAAAAGAGAAAAATAGATAAATGGGACCTCCACAAAATCAAACACTTTTGCACCTCACAGGACTTTGTCAAAAGGGTGAAAAGGCATCCAACACAATGGGAGAAAATATTTGGAAATCACATGTCTGATAAGGGCTTAATATCCATGATATATAAAGAAATGCTATAACTCAACAATAAAAAGACAAATGATCCAATTGAAAAATGGGCAAAAGACTTGTCCAAAGAAGAGATACAAACGGCAAAAAAACACTTGAAAAATTGTTCAACAACACTAGTGATTAGGGAAATGCAAATCAAAATTACAATGTGATATTTCACATGTATCAGAATGGCGACTATTAAAAAGACAGAGAACTACAAGTGTTGAAGAGGATGTGGAAAGACAGAAACACTTATTCACTGTTGCTGGGAATGTAGAATGGTGCAGTCAGTGTGGATGGCTGTTTTGCAGCTCCTAAAGAAGTTGAATATTGATTAGCCATGTGACCCAGCAATACTGCCACTGGGTATATACCCAGAAGAACTGAGAGCAGTGACATTAACAGACATCTGCACATCAATGTTCATAGTGGCGTAATTCACTATTGCCAAAAGTTGGAAACAACCCAGGTGTCCATCAGCAGATGAATGGATAAACAAATTGTGGTGTACATACATGATGAAATATTATTCAGCTTTAAGAAGAAATGAAGTCATGAAGCATATGACAATATGGATGAACCTAAAGGACATTATGTTGAGTGAAGCAAACTAGACACCAAAGGACAAATACTATATGATTGCTCTACTATGAACTAAATACATTGTGTAATCTCACCCAGTTACTAACTTGAATATGAGTCACCAGAAAATAGAATGAGGTTAGAGAATGAAAAGCTGAGGATTAACTTATGCAGAATTGGTAAAAAGGATGTGTTAATCTTTGGAAATGAATAGAAAGGATGAAAGCCCAACATAATGTTTGTAACTAGCAGTAATATTATGTGAGTATGAAAGTGATTTAAAGAGAAAGTCTAACGTCATGTATATTACTAAAAGGAAAGCTAAAAAATGTCACATGGAACTGTATAGCGTAGTAAAACCTCATGTGAAATATGAATATGGGTAAACTTGCATATATAAGACCATTTTTCTTTGAAGCTGAACAAATGTATACTGCTACAAAATGTTTATATCAGACAAAAAAAACACATTATGCTAAATGAAAGAAACCAGACACAAAGTACTACATATTGTATGATTCATATATATAAAATGTAAATATAAATCAATTTATAAAGATGAAATTAGATTAGTGGTTATGTAGAGTTGAGGAAGGAATGCTAAGGGGTTGGAGTTTTCTTTTTGGAGTAATGAAATTGTTCTAAAATGTTTTGTGGTGATGAATGCACAACATTTTGATTATACTAAAAGTCATTGACTATACACTTTGGATAGATTGTATGGTATGCAAATATATCTCAATAAAACTGCTTAATAAATAGGTAATTGTGCAAGAATAGCCAGAAATGGCGGCTATGTACAGCGGGGGAAACAGAGATTGAGAGGTGAAGAATTTTTTTGTTTGTTAGTTTGTCTGTTTTTTGTTTATTATTATTGAAATAATGAAAATGCTCTAATAATGATTAAAGGAACAAATGCAGAACTATGTGATTATACCAAATACCATTGATTGTATCCTTTAGATGAATTGTATGCTTTATTAATATGTATCAATAAAATTGATTTGTTTAAAAAAAAGAGTGAAGAGACAAAGATCCTTGAGAAAATTACATTTAACAGGGGAAAAGAAGACACAAGTTATGGTTAATGTATTATCTTTTGTAACCTTGCACAACATCTGGCAAAATCTATCCATATAAGATTTTATGAAAAAGTAAAATATGCAAGCAATAAGAAAATGATAATATATGGCCAAATATACAATTACCAGTGTTCCTCACAATAAAGAGGAGTTAGAATATGGCTGAATTAGTGCTAAATATCCTATAAGATTTCCAAAAGGAAAAAGTTACTACTAACATTTCTTTAGCTTCCTTGCTTTAATACATTTTCCAATGCTGCATGTGAAAAATAAGGTAATTCACCACAAAGAGTTGAATGATTCATTAATTAATAATAACTGCGTCTAAGGCCACTCTTTCTGATTCATCTGACATTTGGCTTGATAAATAGCATATTTTACAATCTACAAATATAAACAAAAAGATATTCAAATTAAAGCAAAAGGTATTATATATTTACTTAAATGTTTAGATCATATTATTGTTAAAATTAATTTTCAAAGTTTTAATTATGAAGAATTATTATAAAGACAAAGCAAAACATATTTTAAAGTTCTACATAGCCCACAATTAAAATGAAGTCTTCAACTGTCTTTATTTCTCTACTAGTCTGGAATGATTATTCAGATAAGGTCAATAAGAATGATAATGAAGATAATAATGATAACTTTTATGTTAATAAAATCCTGAGACAAAAGAGCCAGACAATTTAAATTAGATCATACAATTATCTAATTGAGGAGATTTTAAAATACCTTTTGTAATAACTATTTTGCAGCCTCGACTCAATTTGAAGTGAATGATCTGCTTCTGAAAAATATCTTCTGAAAGATGTTTTAAAATTAAACATAAGCTTTTATTTTTCTGACATACTCCCCCATATAAAGATTTTGTAAAGAAGGAGGCATTTGTTCTAGGATTCATAATAGCTAACACAGCACGTACAGTGGGCCAGGTGCAGTTCTAGCCCTTTCTCCTTGAGATTGGTCCTATTACTTTTCCATTTTATAGATAAGGAAACTGGGGCAGGAAAAGTTTAGTAACCTGCTCAAAGCCACAAAAGGTAGTAAGAAGTAGAGCCCAATTGAAACACTGTCTGATTCTAAACTTCTATTATCTCCTACAATATTTGTAGACCTACTTATATGTAATAAGTACATATATATGTACTTATTATGTAAAGT
Source organism: Cabassous unicinctus (assembly GCA_029593785.1). Lineage (NCBI taxonomy): Eukaryota > Metazoa > Chordata > Mammalia > Cingulata > Chlamyphoridae > Cabassous > Cabassous unicinctus. Next base: position 8,665 of record JAQZBX010015033.1, read on the forward strand.
CAAAATATAAATAATAAATGAAAAAATATCTACAACTGATATCAGAATCAAGGGGCTACTTTCTTTGAAATGCAAAGAACTACTAAATATCAATAAGTAAAACACCTAAAGCTAATAGAAATAGAAATATTACCAAAGAATACAGTTGGTTCATAGCAGATGGTTTACGGCTATCTTTGAAGATGGTAGAAGAGGTCATGAGCCAAGGAATAAGGAAACAGATTCTCCCCTAGAACCTCTGGAGGGCGTGTGGCCCTACCAAGACTTTGGTCTTGGCCTTGTGAAACTGATTTTAGACTTCTGGTCTCCAAAACTAGAAGAAAATTAATTTGTGTGTTTTAAGCCACTAAGTTTGTGGTAATTTGCTACAACAGCCATGGAAAACCAATACAATGAAACATATAAAAGCAGTCATGAATAAGTGGAGAAAAATATCATGATCCTTGATTTAAAGATTAAATAATATGACTCTATCTGTCCCTAATTTATAAAAGCCAAATTCACTAGATACTAATAAAAACACTAGCAACTGTATTCCTGCTATTCTGGAACTTGATTACATTCATCTAGAAAAGTTAAAAAGCAAAACATAAGTACTTTAAAAAAATAGTGTATTTCAGGAAGAATGTGCCATGCCCGTATATTAAAGCATATTATAGAGGAATATTTATGGTCCTGAGCCTGTGGAAGCTGCCAGGTGTTGATGTGGTCAGTTAGGACAATAAGCCAAACTGAAAGGAACAAGCAAGCCTTTATTCGCCTACTAGAGCCGTATAAGCAAGAGGCTGAAAGAGAGGCCTTGGACCCCTAGGATTCTATTTTTACCCACGGAACAGCGCCAGGCGCATGATATGCAGTGCAGACATGGGAAACATCTCATTGCTGAGGAGCCCTGAATGAAAGGCTCCTGACATTTTATGGACCGAGAAGGCTGGAGGTAGGAGAGAGGGGAACGTCTAGGAATGGAAAAAGTACTGAATCAGAGGGGAGAAAATTGGGGCACCTGGGCAGGAATGCAGCTGTGCATTTGAGCATGGCTGGCCCGAGTGAGCCTGAATTCTTGACTACAACCTTGACTACAAGCCCTCCAGATAGCTAATGCACTGACTGTGTGCCAAATCTGATGTGAGGAGGGCAGCTTTCCCCCACAACGCCTGACTTATAATGAGGCCTGAAGAACTACATGAATAATTTTAGTCTGGAGCTGCATCTTTCAGAGTGAAGAATAGGAAGCTTAATAGATAACCCAGAAGTCTTGACAAGATTAGATAGATAGATGATAGTTGATAGATAATAGATTAGATAGATAGATAGATATAGATAGATACATAGACAGATAGATACATAGATAGATGATAGATAAGAATTAGGTATATAGTCTATCATATGTAATATAGCAATGATGATTTAACATTTAGTAAAATTGAAGAATGATTCCATTATTGGCAGTGGGTAAAATTGACATTCATTTAAATCAGCCCCTCATACCAAAAACCAAAAAAATTCCAAGTATTTCCAAGTAAACGTTTTAAATATTGAAATAGAACATAAAAGAAAATACAGATTTTAACTATCTGAATGGGGAAGTACCATTAAAGAAAGAAAACAGTAAATGAAAGGATAATTTATTTGACTAACATTTTGAGAATTATTGAATTTAAAAAATTACAATAAAAATTTAACCCTAAAAAGAAATCTTAAGAAAACTTCCATTTGTAGCAAAATGTAGTAGTTGTAGCAAGCCAATCCTTCTGCTGCACCAAGTAGAGAAAAACGTATAAAAATGGCAATAATAATTTTTTCAAAATATCAGAAAGCAGTGGAAGCAATAAAGACTATGGGAGCATAATACCTTAGATGGGAGGATGTATATCTAAGAAAATAATATTGATTTTTTATATGTATATCTGCTCCCTTGTTCTTTTCTTTTGCTTTATTACTAATCTTGCCTATTGTCATATTTTGATGCCCTCTAGTGATTTTTTTTATTTTAAAAACAATTTATTGAAGTATATCATTCCCTCTAGTTATTTTTAAAAGTTTAAATATACTCTCACTATTTCCATATTTGCACTTTTAATGTCCTATGATCTTTTTATTCTACTTCTCTTGTGGGTTTTTCTCAGACTAGGTTACTGCTCTAAAATTTAACTGATTGTTAGATGTCATCTCCATTTGATCCCACTAACAAAAATTTAAGATTTTCCTTAAACTTTTCAGAAGTAGATTTTCTACTACAGTTTCCTTCTGGTACTTAACTTTACTAAATAGCTTTAATTACAACCCTCAGTCTCACAAAAACTGGGCACTGATCTCAAAGAAACAAAATACTTTTGCTAAAATCATTAGAGCATAACCAAGGTCATCAAGAATGGAAAAATTTATGGAACTTTTCTTGCTTCAGTAGTTACTCTGGGTCTTCATAGACCTTTTAGTCATCTTTGAAAGAACTATTTAACTCCATTCCAAAAATGTGTCCTACTTAAGATAGCATGACTGCCAACCCTGGTGTGAAAAATAATATTTATAGTTCCAATAGATCTGTGCCCCACTAGGGTACTGTCTCAGATCTGGAGACCGAGAACACTTTGGGAAGTTTGTGCTCTAGAAAACCCTTCTTGTTCCCATATAAACACTATTGGTCAGATGGAACAGTCAATGACTAGGCTAAAAGAAAAGGTCACCTGAATATCTAGGACACATCAGCTAGCACTTACAACATGTTGTTTTACCCTGGGTTTGGTCGTCAAAGCCCCTAACTTCGTGGCCTATTAAAAAGACTAAAAAGACTAATAATCATTTTATTTCTGAAACTTATCTGTATTTCAGTTTGCTGATGTACCCTGTCCAGAGGTTTAAATGATTCTACATGGCTACTGATAATAAAACAGCCCTGAAAGCTGACAATGGGTAGCTGGCCTGGCAAATAATAGCAGTCCATGATGTTCTCTGCTTTATAAAAGCAATTTAAGAGAACATTAACATATGATGGCATCATTCCATAACCATAATGAAACAAAATTCAAAAAAGGACAGAATGCAATCACAAAAGTACTAAATATTCCTCTCTCCTGGCCAAATGACTAATCACTGCTTCTTTACATATGATAATTCTAGCTCTGCTTTTCTTTCCTGCTTCCTAGATTAAAAATTACTGGGGAGTGGATGTGGCTCAAGCAGTTGAGTGCCTGCTTCCCACATGGGAGGTCCCAGGTTTGGTTCCTGGTTCCTCCCAAAAACAAAAACAAGCAACAAGCAAACAAATGAAAAAAACCAACTTGGGGAGCCAATGTGCCTCAGTGGTTGAGTGCTGGCTTCCCACTTACGAGGTCCCTGGTACCTCAAAAAAAAAAAAAATTAAGGTATACAATTGCAAATTTGCTATCATATTGTGACAAAACCTAATCCAAAACAGACCTGTCTTTCCTTAACCTTTCTCAAAAATTACTCCACATAAGCCAAAACCCTGTAACAAGCCCATCATACCTCTGAGAAAAACTATAGTTCACCATTTTGAGCCATCACCCTTGCTGTAACTAGTTAATAAACCACATCATTTGACTCCAGGTGTGTTCCTGGTGGTCTTTGGGCATTATTCTTTATCAACTTCACACCTAACAGAAGGCCTAATAAAAAAAGTGACTATACCAAATGTTGGTTAGAATATAACGTAAATAGAAATTTCATGGCTTGTTGATGTAAGTGTGAATAGGCACAAACACTTGGGAAAACTCTGGCTATATCTACCTAAGTTAAATATATGCCCATCCCATGTCCCAACAGTTCATTCTCGGTTGATATCCAAGAGATAAGAAAATACATATCTACTGGAAGATAAAAATAGAACATTCATAGCTGTTTTATTAATAATATCCCCAAACTGGAAACAACACAAAAGTCTATCAACAATAAATAACATGTGTGGAATATTATATAACAATGAGAATGAATGAATTACAATTACATTCAACGATATGGATTAATCTCAGAAATATAATATTGACCAAAATGAAGCCACTGAAATGACCATACTGAACGAAACATTTTTGTTAAAGTTCAGAAAGAGTTAAGACTAATTAATGCAGTTAGAAATGAGGATATTGTTTACATTTGAGAGAGTATGACTGGAAGTATGGCTTCTGGGGATTTGGTCATTCTCTGCTTCCTGATCTTACATAGATATGTATAGTTTGTGAAAATCCATAAAACTGTATTATCCATGCGAATATTCTCGCTGTCCTGATTTTGTGATAATCAGGGTAGGCTAAACATTCCCTATATTAAAAACCATGCATGTGTCCCCAGACCTAGTTTTTCTCCCTAGGTCTGGTTTTTAGAATGCTGGTGATAAACTAAGACTGATTTATTATATGACCATCCTGTATGGGAAATGACTGTAACTCTACATATCTTTGGTCAACCTTAAGAGATATGGCAGGGGCACAGATATGGCTCAAATGGTAGGGTGTCCATCTCCCATATGGAGGGACTTGAGTTCGATCCCTGGGACCTCCTGGTGAAAATTTAAAAAAGGAAAAGATAGAAGGTACACAGGCCATCAAGCCCCATGCATGGGTGTGCCACCAGGCCCCACAAGTGGGTGCGCCGCCAGGCTCCATGCGCAGGTGCACCGCCAGGCCCTGCGAGCGTGTGCGCCACCAGGCCCTGGGAGTGGGTGAGCCCCCCAGGCCCCATGCACAGGTGTGTTGCCAGGCCCCGCAAGTGGGTGCACTGTCAGGTCCCGTGCGCAGGTGCGCCGTCAGGCCCTGCAAGCCATGCAGCAAGATGAAGACGTAACAGGAGAGTGACACAAGGGAGAGCCAAGACGAGACACACCAAAAAACCTGGAACTAAGGTGGTGCAGGCAGTAGGACGCCTCTCTCCCACATCAGAGGTTCTGAGGATTGAATCCCAGTGAAGACAGGAGGAGAAGGATGAGAAGAGAGGGCAGGAAATGGACACAGAGAGTTGCCCAGTGAATGGACACAAAAATAGCAAAAATGGGGAGGGGGGGTAAAAATGGATAAAAGTAAATAAATAAATAAATCCTTTAAAAGAAAGTATAGGGGAGTAAGATTCAGACTATGGTTAGTAGTAATACTTTGACAATACTCTTTCATAATTTGTTAACAAATGTTTCACAACAATGCAAAGTATTTGTGGTGGGGTGATGTGTGGGAGCCCTGTATGATGTTATGCATGTTTGTTTTGTAAGTTCACAATGCTTACTGAATAGTTATTGTTTATGTATGTTCATGTATGAATGATATACTTCAATAAATGGTTTTTAAAAGGTAAAAAAAACTGTATTATCCAATATGTACACTTTTCTGTTTGTATGTTAAAAAAATTGGATTCATATCTTTTTATAAAAATATAGAAGTATGGTAGCATTGAGCTCTCATTCTTGCATAGAAAAGACTCTATTCAATGAAAGTGAATTAAATATAGTTACTCTATTATTTAGAGTCACACCATGAAACAGATGGCACACTCAGATGTTGAGTTGAAGGAAATTTAAAGAAGAGACTATTTACAGAGGTCTAGGCAGATTTAAGTAAACCAAAATGGGTTGGTGATCCATCCAGGAGCCAGCAAGAGGAGGAAGCTGTTACCACCCCCACCCCTCACTGGGCAACGGTAAGGAAGTCACCAGAAACCAGCCAGAGCTATAGCTGCAGGAGATGGTTGACCCGGAACCTCAGTCTGGCAGGGAAAGGAGGAGGAAATAATTTCTTTGCTCTCTCTTTCCTCCCACAAAGAGCTCTCTTGCTGCCTAATCCAGCCAGAACCTGAGGGCAAGGAATCTTAGCAGGTCCAGTTTATAGACGTCAGTTTCCCAGGGCGCATTGCAGAGCAGAAAAGGGTAGAGAAAGGTTCTGGAGCGGCAAGTGGAGAAAAGGTAGCACAATTATATGGTATATAAAGTAAAGACAATATTTGCAATGTACTTTTACTGTGAACTGAGAAGCATCTGCCCCCTTTGGAAACAGAACATGCACTCTTTATTTTGCCACAATTTCCTTCACTCTCATCATCTTCTCTCTGAGGTTGTCATTTGAATTCATTCATTCTATTTCAGCATTTTAATTTTTAAAACATACATATATCTTGATTTTTTTAGATTTTGATCAAAATAAAACAATATAGTAGATCAGGAGGACAGGGTATTTCCCAAAAGATGGTAGAAAATGTATATTTTTGTGGATCTTAAGTATATTCTTTCCTATTTAATTTGTGTTTCAAAACTTGCCCATTTAGGCATTTTGATTTTTAACCCATAATCCAGGCAATTTTACAGGAGATATTAATTTAAACTAGTCACTTGTCAGAACAAGGGTAAAATAATTGGATAATAAACTGACACTTTATTTTCATTTGTTCTTTGACTTTTAATAAATACAGCCTTATACAAAGAACTCAGTTTTTATTTTAGGTTGTCTTTGAATTTATATTTCAGCTGTGATTTCCAAAATAAAAGTACTATGGGATAAAGAATCTATTACTAATTTTTCTATCAGCCAAAAAGAATGTTTTCCAGTGTGTTATTAATATGTTTGATATGAGTAAAAAATCATGAAATTTATTTTAGACATCCATGTGAATGATTAAACATGATATGATTACAAGGTTAGGGTGTATCCCCTCTAACAGATATTTTAAAACTTTCTAAGTCACCGTTTTAAATTTTTATAATCACTGATCATTGGCATATGCATTAAGATAAAGTTTTAGAAAGTCTAAGTGATTATCAGCAACTAAAATATTTTAACTACTTTGATGTTAGACTCTTAAAAACTTGCAAAATAAGAACAGATTAAATGTGCGATCACCCTAATCTAAATTCTAATCAAATGTCTGTAAAGGGAATTCAATACTCTAAATTAAAACTATCTTCTGAATGTGTAAATCAAAGTTATGCTTATTAGTGCTAATTATATTATGTCTTTAATTAAATCTCAGTTATTAGTAATGGAAATTTTAAATATCATTAAAATTGCATTCCAGAAGAAATATTGAAAAAAATTCTAGTTTTGATAATCTTGTGAAAACCTTCTTCAGAAATAACTTTTATTTCAAACTCCATACTTTTGCTTAATGTAATGCTTTTGAAATGGCCAAACTTGGAAATTATTTGCCATCGCACAAGATGAGTTTCTTTCTTTTATCAATAAAACATATAAAAAATTACCCAATTCACCCACAGAGCAGGTTGACAGCAAAACCTTAAAGACAGAGTAGTGTGGGGAGTAAGACATCCATAATGATATCATCTCCCAACCCCTACACCTCAATGACATTCCCAGTAATGGGAATGGAAGCATGATGTCTCATAAGGAGGACAAGAGTTTTCGGAGGTTTTGTAGAGGTAACTTTCTTCACAAAAATAACAAGCTGATTCAGGGCTGATTCAGATTTGGATGTATTATCTTAAAATGGTAGTTTTGATCTCTTTTCTTTTTTATATGAGATGACCCACTAATCCAAAGTAATGAAGGAGTTGTATAACTATTAGTTACAAGTTATTTCCTATTTAAAAACATTAGTTTTCTCAGTACATCCTGTTCATTAACATGCAATGAAATATTTGCTTATTTGAAATATGTTGATGATGAAGAATCAATGTCATATTGATGATTGTTGGTATCCCTAGGGAATAAACAATCATGGTTTCTGAACTAATACAAAGGACCATACCAGGAAATCAGACACACACAAGTCAGAACGCTTACACAGTATCAAGCTTTACAAGCATACAAGCAATCAGGAGACACAGACAAAGCAGTGAATATCTGAAACATCTCCCTTGGCTCCCTAGCTCTTTGCTTCCCACGTGGGACATGTACTCTCCAGTCCAGATTAAGAAGAGTTAACTTAGTTGGCAATTCTCATAAAAAGACAGGAAAAGGCAATATGCCTCATTAACACATAATATCCATCCAAATTATGTATTCAGAAAAAGATGACATAACCATTGGGATGATCTCTCTAGTCAAACTTTCCAATTCATAATTTCACCCTTATCTTGTATGGCTCCCCTATGGTATCTCATAATCCCTCAGTTTCATATTCAGGTCTTTTGAGAACCATCTATACCCCACCCCTAGGGATTATTTAATATCAAGGTTTCTCATCCTCAGCATTGTTGACATTTGGGCCTGTTAGTTCTTTATTATGAGGATCTTTTATGAATTATAGAATGTTTGGCAGCATTTCTGGCCTCTTCCCACTAGTTGTCAGTAGGAACTCCTCTGTTGTGACCACCAAACATGTCTCCTGACAATGCCAAATGACTGGTTCTCAAATGTCAAATTGCTATTTATTGACACCGTCTTCTGCCAATCCTAAGAAGTTTTGCACACCAGCCTGACACCACTTCACCCTGGCTGTTGCAAGAGGCCGAAGGTCCCCTGCTGTGGATTGGGCCAGCAGATCTCGACCATTCAGACAAACTTTTCACAGTCTATGACTTTATTTGTAGTTTTCATTCTACATCACAATTCTCATTATTGGATTTTAATTTCTCCAGGCTAGGAGAAAGAGAGTGAAATTGACATTGCGCTTTAATTTATAAGAGTGGGTACACTGTTTCACGAAAGTCATATAAACAGATTTCCCCAGTTGAGTCAGTTATCATTTCCTCCCCATACATTCATTTCTTCCGTTTGAGGCCCCTTTCTTTGTGTGGCCTAGAACTTTTATCCACCTTGGGTTTCTTGCACAGTTAACTGAGCCACTCAGTTAGATGCTTCCTCCTAAATAATATCTTGGCTTCCTAAGAAGTATATTATATAAGGCACCCAAGATTAGGAAGTACTCTGATCACTGCATCCAACATCATCATTGTCAGCAGCATTTAATCAGATGTGTTTTTCTGGTCATGATAAAGCAAGTTAAGATCGTCTGTACTTGTGGCATTCCAATCATTTTGGAAGTAGTATTCCATTTATGGGTGGTGAAGTGGGTGGGATAATTACCACCCTCAGGCTCGTTCTGTTACTCCCCTGTTTTAATCCACTGCAGCAAATCTTGCAGAAGTTTGTAACCACTTGGGGATCAACTGTCAACATAAAAAAAATCCCTTCTAAACTTAGCACCATACCAAAAATCACTCACCAGACTTTGTCTAGTATTTCTCTATGAAATGTCTGAGATCTACCCAATGTGTAATAATACCAGACTACCCCTAGTATTTTCAGTCACCTGACTTTAGCCTTCTGCTAAGGTCTGCAGTATGGTCTTCCATATAATCAATGGCCTTAGTGGCATTACTACAAAAATGATTTGAACATCTCTCTACATAGCTATAGAGGTATAAAGCTTTCCAGTATTGGGAAAATTCCATCTTACAGATTTTCCTGTTCTTAACATCTCCTCTTCAAAGCATCTCATTTTCACCAGTGCTGCCAGCAAGAGCCAAGGAAGAAAAAGAGTTGCTATATTTTACACTGTGCCATACCCCCATCAATCAACCTTGCCAATTCCACCAAGACTATTTCCTCCAAATTTCATTGATAAGATTTTCCTTTGTAATTTTCCTCTAATCTTCTCCCTTTCATTCTGAACATGAATAGGCAGTTATCCAAGCACCAGATTTTCACCTTATTTTCTCGTCCCCTCCTTTTTCATGCCAAAATTTGCCTTAGCCCATTATTTTACAACATTGGAAATATAACCTGGCTCAACATGCTAGCTGAGCTAACACAAATAATTTAATTGTCCAATCAGACTCATACAATTCAGAAATCTTATAAAACATAAAGTTTCCTAATGAATTCAAGCATATAAGCAATTGAGGAGCTCAGACAAAGCAGAAAAAGGTCTGAGATATCCCAAATGTATCTCCAGGTCCTTCCTTTCTGCAGTAGTCTCTTGATTTCAGGTTCAGGAGAATAAAATATTTTTGTGCCTTTCCAAAAGAACAAAATGCACTGCATCAAGGCGGATAAAAAAAAGCAATCAATAAGAAATACCATTAACAGCAAAAGGGATGAGTCTGTATTTGAGGCTAAAAACAATTAACTTGTTTTATGGGAAGTTTGTCATGTTTGACATGTGTTAAAAAATGTTTGTGGTTATTAGAAATTAACAACTGAATGCACCCCTAAAAGTGGGAATATTTATAATGACAAGTCATTTAGAACCCTCAGAGTATCTTCACGTTGCATAAAATATTGTACTAGATGTTAAATAATGATAGGATCAGAAATACAAAAGTAACTTTAGTCTATTGGAAGATTTGGACATATAATACATTTATGAAATTATTAGACAAGTTACCAAAAACATTATAAATATACAACAGACAAAACAAATACGACTTTGAAAAGATTTTTCTAAATAATAGAAAGATAAAATTGGGAGACTAAGAAAGGGAAGTGGACAGGAAGTCATTAGAAAAGGTGAACTGAAAGACATGAGCTTAAAGCTGAATATAAGCGAGTTTTGAAAAGGGAAATGGATTTTAATGGCCACGATAGTATCCACATTATACCACTGTCTGCAAGTGAATTTGTTTTTATTACTAGCTACCTGCCTGACTTTTTAATGCCACGGAATTCCTTGGTTTCACTTATGGACTCCTCAGTTTCCAGGAGACTTACCAGTTAGTTATATGTAATATGTCCTGGAGGAATTTTATATTCTCATATCTATACATATACTTATCTATGTTATACATGGTGAATGCAACTGCTTTTAAAAATAGTGGTCATAGATGATATAATTCATCATCAAACTAAATTGCTTCCTTTTTAGAGGCTTAAAGTCACCGATAGTTTCCTATAATGGAAAAGTATCTTCAAATAAAACCCGGCTTTAAATTCTAATCTTAAAAAATAAAATATGAAATAACTTTTATTTGAAAGCCAAATAGCCAATTTTTATTTCCTTAGTTTTTTTGAATGTCAATAATCCAACAAAATAATTGTATTTTTTTTCTACAGACATTTATCTGTCACCTGACAGATATCACATAGACTTTTAAGCCAAAATAAAGGTCAAACTGATCTGACTTAAACCATAGAAATTGTTGGCTATATTGTAAAATATAGGCAAAAAAAAACAAAAAAACATTAAAAAATGATAATGAGAAAGATTGATCTCTTTTTAGATTTTGACATTTTTAATCAATTATTACCAAAATATTCAAGCTTCAAGGAAATTTCCAGTATTAAATATTTTTCATTTGGAAATTCTAAAAATGGTTACGTTATTTTCTCTAAATATGGTAAAATATTTTCACATTGGTTTAAACAAAACATGTTTCTTTGGAACAAAAATAATCATCTCAGAGTTCCTATTTAATGATAACCATCATAAAAGTAAAACAACAAAAACAGTACAAACACAGATACCAAACAATTGAACATTTTTCCAAGTATTTATTATGAATGAATTGTCCTCTTAGCATTGCTCTATAGAACCAGGATCAAATAAATAACCCTATCCATGTGAGGAGCAGCTTGATTGCAAATCACACCCTGCTGTTTGGAGACTTTGCCCTTGTTATTTATTTATTTCTTCATATTGAAGCCACCTTTCTCCTCTGTTCATGCTATGTTTATTGGTCTGGCTTATCTCTCCTAATAGGAGCTGCATGGGCCTCTCCTGATACACTGGTTTCAGCTCTGCTGAGGACAGTAATCCATATCATTAAGCCCTCCCAGCCCGATCCTATATTTTAATTCTGACCACTCCAAGGTTAGATTTGAATTTGGTAAAAAACAAATCCATTTGGCCATAATTCACATACATTGGCAACAGGTAAACTAATATTTTTTAAATTGTTTATAAGAAAGGCAATCAAAATTTCATATATTGAAGTCTCTGTTACACAGTTGCATCTTGCAGAAAAGTAAAACTAGAAAGAGCTCATTACACATTTTTCTCAATTACACATGGTCTCTTCATAAATTTTAAGCAGAATTTCAAAAACTGTTTGATTTTAAAACTAGCAATTTCTAGCAACACAGATAAGTCAATAATGCTTCACATCTCCAAATTCTCTATAAGAGTTTCTGAGGCAGGATTATATCAACCCTTTAGTCCCTGTTTGGAGAGGTCATAGTTTTAGCCCCAATTATTCATTTATTCATTTTTCAGTAAATAGAATTTATTGATTTCCTACTATGGGAACATAGCATGGGATGTCCACAAAACTAAACTCTGGTGATGCAAAGTGAATCAAAGAGAAGGAGCCCGCTCTTATGAAGCTCATAATTTAGTGGAGGAAATATACAGAAAAAAGTAGGCAAATAAATTAAAAATTACAAATTATGGTAAGTGTATAAAGAACAAACTGGACATCAATTTTGAGAAAATCAGAAGAGGGTAGTGTGAAGGTGGGAACCTCTGTCAAAAGATAGTCTGGAAGGACACCACTAATGGGCTACTTTCCATCTGGGAATTTAAGGACAAGATGCATTTTTCCATGAAAGGGTGACATGCAAGAACATTCCAGGCATTAGAAATGACCTGAGCAAATGCCTGAAACCATAAAGAACTGGGTTATGCAAAGAAAGGGGAGGAAGCCAGTTTGACTGTAGCTTGGGTTATCAGAGGGAGAAAGTGCATGATGAGACCATAGGAACATCATCAGGGGCCAAATCATGAAGAGACTTAACAGCACATAGTAGGGAATTTGGATTTATTTTCATTGCAATGGGAAACCACTGAAGTGTTTTAAACAGAAGGAGATATGACCTTTATTAAATTTCAATCAAGTAACTCTGATTATTTAATGGAGGAATGATTAGAAGGTGATGAGAATGGAAGGGGGGAAAGTATTGTGGTTTCAGGATCAGGAAAGGGGTGATGTTTTAGACTAGGGGTCCTTAACCTTTTTTGTTCCACACACCCCTTTGCCAGTCAGGTGAAAACCACGGACCCCTTACTAAGTCCACAATATATTGTGTATTATTTAATAAACATATCATACCTGCACCAACATGTCCCCACAAGAATAATGTTTTTTTGAATTTTAATTCAAGCTCACGGACCTTTGGTCAAGAACCCCTGTTTTAGACAAGTACTTTGACAACAGAAATACTTGCTGCTGAATTTGCTATCCAAGTGAAGTAACAGAAACAATAAAAGACAACTCAACCACCAGAATCTTGCTCAAGCAACTGGCTGAAAGTGTTGCAAAATACGGAGATGGGAAAGATGGGAGAACAATAAAGGTGGGAGGAATTGGAGGGAAGAGGAATAAGAGTTCAATCTTAAAGTTTAAAATGTCTCTGAGGTGTCCATGTCTCTAAGATTTGTCTGGAGCTTACAAGAGAGGTCTGGACAGGATATATTCATTTGGGAGTCATCAATATAGACATAGTAATTAAAGTCAGCCACAGGAATCACTGCCTGTTTTTATCTGGTTTCACTTGCCATTATTGGGTTTATCTTGAGGTGACTGTTGTTTTTGTTTTCTATTTTACTAGGAATCCAGTGCTTTTTATCTTCCTAATCCCTGTCTTGTCTCTTCCATAGGACACAATCTGGTACAGTCTCTATTGATTCTGACCTGATACACTACTTGTTATCTAAACCCTTATATACATATTTCCTAACATTTTTTGCATTATTACATTATTACCTGCCCTCCCAAGAGCCTTTTTAAACCACTTTTTCTTAGTTGTTCCTTAGGATATTTTATTACCACAGATATAATATACATTTGTTTATTTACTGTATGTGTTTCTGAGCATTATGCATAAAAAAGAATAAATATCAAGCTTAATCTTGGTATTCAATGCAAAGTTTAAAATGACCAAATAAAATTTTCAACTAAAAAGTTAAAAATGGGGAGCCAATGTGTCTCAAGCAGTTGAGCACCTGCCTCCCACATGGGAGGTTCCGAGTTCCGTTCCCGGTGCCCCCTAAAGAAGACAAAGAAATAATGAGCAGACAATGAGAAAAAAAAAATGAGCAGACAACGAGCAAAAATAACAATGAACAGACAATGAGCGCAAACAACGAGCAAAAACAACAAGCAAACAGACGAGGGAGCCATCTCAGGGGGATTAAAAAAAACTTAAAAATGTAAGAATATTTAACTTAAATTATAACTGTATTTGCTGAGTAACTTCTAATGTAATTCATTTACTTATATAAAGTTTAATATATAAAATTAAATATGCAAATTAGCAATGCATATCAATATATTAAACTATAGCAACATAATCAAATTATTAAAAATAATTCAAAACTGTTTTCAAACAAAAGTAAACAAAAGAACAAATTAAATTATTGCATAAAATTAGTTTTAGTGAACTTAGCTTTTAAGTTTAGCTTAATGTGAGAAAATAAGTTTTAACTAACTTGCTAGTCATTCAGATTTTCACAAATTTTTTCTTTTTTGTATTTGACATGATTAATGCTGCATTGACCAACTTTTGTAGACTTAAATGCTAAAACGTGACCTACTTTTATTAATTCCTAAAGCCCAGGTCCATAAAGAGGCACTAAGGATTAAACGTAAACCAGATACATAAAGCAGCCAATGGCAGCTAACAGCCATACGAAGGCCACCTTTAGTGATATGACTTCAACACTGAGCAGCAGTTGAGAGGAAGTCCTCTAACCATAGCCATCTAGTACCCATTATTTTTTAGCATTGATCTTGCAAATATTTTTTTGTGTCTTCCAAGAACTCATTGTCAAAATTACTTATGTGATACCAAAAAAAATCCCATGAGATAAGTTAAACACTAAAGAATAAAAATTTTGGAGGGTAAGGTTGAGCTTTGAAGGTCATGACCATTATTATGCTCATTTGAAATAAACTATTTTTTCAAAACCTCTCCCCGCAACAAGAACCAATTTTCATCCCTTTGAGGATGATAGCACTCTTGTTAAAAACGTATGTTTTATTTCTTCCCAGGTCCAAGACACTGTAGCTTTTCCAACTATATTGCTGTAGAGTGAAGCCCTCTGTAGATTTCCAGGATGACAGGATCCTGCCTATCTGACTATACCTTTACTGTTATAACATGCACAATAAATGAATACATAAAAAAACAACTGTTATAAATTCAAATCTCACTTAAAATTAATTTCAGAAACTGTGGCATACTTAGAAAAAATATAAACATGATAAACCACTAAAACATTTGTTTTAATTCTAGATTGACTTTCACATAAACAGACAGAGGCATCAATGAAAAATGGAACAAAATACAAATGGGTATTTGGGAAATTTTTCAATCGTGGGCATAGTTTTAAAATGCATGCTTTTATTCATTTCTATTTCAGAATACCTTGACCTCATTCTTTAACATATCAACAATTTTCTTTACAGTAACAGCTGATTGATGGATAACCTGGTCCAAATTTTTCTGAAAGCCTGCAAATCATTCCACAAAAGTAAGCTCAACTTAGATAAACCAAAACCTTGTTGAGGAATGAATATCTAAATTAAAGTATTGTTTATAGAAAAATCTTCCATGTACTATGTTACAATTTAGGGAAAGGGGGAGAGGAAGACATGTATTTAATAATCATCACCACTCCTCCTTTTCTACCCAATCTTGGGAAAATTCAGTTGCCCAAAATGCATTTTTAAGTGCAATAAAATTTTCTTAATTATGGAAGTATGAAGAGAAGAGTTGTGTGATTAAATACAGAAAGACATTTTCCAGGAAAACTATTTTTTAAGTAATCTGCAAAAACCCAGCTGGAAGTGAAATAGTCTTATTATCAAATTTAGTAAAGTACAGAGCAATGCACAAGTGGCAATTTGCTGATCACTTGGAGAGGAATGATTTTGGCAGCACTGAAAGAAGTAAACACAGCTCTGGAGCTGTGAGGCTCCCCAGAGTCACATCTACACTCTCAGCAACCATAATAGGCATATTCTACCTAGTAATCATATCTCTAGAAATCTTTCTAGTCTTTAGAATAGCTAATGAATAGTTGTCCAGATCTGCCACTGACTGAAATAGTTTAGGACACAGTGAAATAAAAAAAAAAATTCCATGCAAGTTGAATTTGGCTTGCCTTCAGGAACACAAGCTTTCTAAATCTTTTTTTCTCTCTCTTTGAAGCATTATGCCTGTAGTCTAATGTTCTAAAGACTTATATTCTGTTAAAAGCAGTAGTTTTTCTTTGTATTAGAACACTGTTTGTCACCCTCTTATATTTTTAATTTTTCCTTTCTGCCTAGGTTATTTTTCTGTCTTATGTTTTATGGTCCTCAAATGCAAGATACATTATGGTTTAATTTATTCTTTATAATACCAAGTATAATGCCATTTACAAATAGGCACTTAAGAGTCTCTAAGTGATGGGATGATGTTATTGACATAACTATGCAGCAAAGAATTGAAATTGTTAAAAAGTGGCAGAAAGGATGAGCTTAACACAAACAGAATTTTTATCTCTAAATGGCAATTGATTTTCTTAAAAGACATGTAATTTAGTAGAGATAAAAATGCATAAACATAATTAGTATGGTACCACTTAACATAACAACTTTATATCAAAACATAATGCCAGTAGGACTTGATCCTTTCAGGTTTAAAGGTCATGTATGTATTTTGCCAGAAGTTGGGTTGAGTTGGAAATAAAATTCATACAGCCATCAGAACATAAGTTTGACATTTATGTTTTCATCTTCTCGGAATTTTTTAGAGAAATATACTCTCTAATGATGGAATGTCTAAAAAGTTTAAGACTTCATCAACAGATATAACAGACATCTGTAGCTTCTTTTTAACAGATGACTAATAATTATCTTTGGTGCAAAAAGCTCCTTAAATTAGAAACCCAGCAAGTTGGGCACTTACCACTACTTGGTAACCATGTGACCTCTGGCAGGTCGTTTTATTTCTCTTGAATATTAAAATTTCTCTTTCATATATAATAAAAGTATTTTCCCTTGTTACCACCCAGTAAATGTCAAGTGAAGTAACAAAAAGTGCACTTTAAATCATCAAGAATTTTCATTCATAAATGTTAGAGATTATCATTATGGTGCTGATGATGCCAACAATGAAAAGGATGAATTAAACTAGCTTTCATATATTTCATATAAAGTAATCATTAGGTTTTCAGTGAAGAGATGTTACCAAAGGAAAAGGGGACGAAGTTCTAAATTTCTAAAAGTGATCTCGTTAGCCCTCTGGTCCAGTGAGATCATATGGTATACTTGCTTCACAATTATTTTTTTTTAACAATGTATATTTGGCTATGTTTCATGTCAGAGCATTTAGATCTATTTCTCTCTTTTAATAAATACAGAGTACCAGTATAAAGAAATACACTAGAATGTAAGGTCAAGATAAAGTATTTTATGGTACATAAAAAGGTATATGTCCACCAATCTATTTTATTTTCATTCTGAGCATATAGAAAGACTAAACTGCATAACTTTGTTGCATCTTGGTGAGGTCAAGATGGAAAGTTGGCGGAAATGGCATATGCCCAATTCCATATCTAGTCTTCAAAACTTTCCATGAAGTCCACCAGATATAGAGATTCCAGTGGAGAATAGGAGTCCTTTGGCTGAGCAAGCCTGAGTCTCTGAAGGTCAGAAACAACCAATTTGGAAAGTAATGTAAGAAATAAAACTTTGTTTTAAGCTACTGAGAGTTCAGGGCTTATTTATTATTGCAGCATAAAACCAAACTCAAGCAATTCCAGGTATGCAAAATATTACAATTTTTTTATTTCCACAAATTATGGAAGTGGACATGTTTTGCAAATCCTTACTCATAATGACTTACTATTTCCAATTTCATAAGGAAACTATTATGTTTACATTTATATCTTTTTAATTTTTTCTGGTCCTAGACAATTTTATATTAATCAATCATTTACAATTCCTCCATTATTTATTATGTGTGCTCTTTTTTTCTGTTGTTTTGTTCATCTTTTTCCTTTTTATTTGTAAGATTTCCATATTTACTAGTGAAAATATCTTTAAGTCATATGTTAGGCATATAACATTTCTTGTGTCTTTTGAATGTGTTTACAGAATTTTTGATGATTCCGAACATTTTTAAAAGCTTCTGTCACCAACTGATCTCTTCCTTCACTTGTAACTTCTAGTTGTTACACCATGTTTAAAAGAAACCCACCTCCAAACACCAGATAAATCCTCACACAAAACTGCTCACCCTCTTTTTTATTGTCAGTATTTTATTATTTCATTTTTCAAAGTAGTATACATCCAACTGTAATTTCTTTTTTGGTAAAGAAAGTGAATTAGAAATTCAACTTTTTCCCTTTAAATGTTTGGCCTTTGGCACAACACTATTTATTGAATAATCAACATTTTAACAATAATTTGAATTGTGATTTATGTTTGGGGTATTTGAAAACACATTTTTGGATTCATTTATTTAATTCTATTTTTCATTTTCCATTGCATTTTGTTCCTTTTTTTCCAAATTCCTTGGGGTCAGTGTTTAGTTAATCTACTTTGTGCTTTCCTTTTATATCTAGTTATAGAAAAGTTAAAGACTTTCAATGTTTCTATCAGGGCTTCATTACTGGTTTACTATATATTGAATATGTTGTATTTTTAAATGATCATTACTTTATAGATTTTTCAGAGTATTGCAATTTTACTCATTGCACCCAGAGCAGCTTATTTTTAAATTTTCACTGGTGAATTATTTTTATTTCTCTATTTGTTTTAATTTCCAATTGCATAGCAATGCAAACTGTTGGGGACCTTCACGGTAGCACTCATATTATGCATCTTGTCAGCAGCACCGGTGACATGTAACATGGCCGCCAGGGCTGAAACAAAGAACAGCTTAAGCTACAGTTAGCTTTCTTCAAGGAAGTTAGAGAGTTTGTGCAAAAAGCATTTCTGCCACCTACCCTAGCAACAGCAGCCGCCAATCCCAAACCGCCACCCGTCCTTAGGGCCACCAATCCTCACCCTCTTCTTTTAGAGTATATATACCCTGCCTCTTCAATAAACTTTTGCAGCTTGATCAGAATCCTGTCTTGCTGTCATTCTTCGTGTCTCTTGTCCCCACCATTCCCACTCCCTCTTTCAGGTTCCGGTTTGACTGACCCGCGGGCTGGGTCAGCAAACTTTACTAAAAATTTTGTAAACAAATATGGTTGATAGTTTTAAAAGTTCTAAGGTACCTCAAATATAAGAATGTTGTTATCATAGGATGTGGTTTTTCCATATGCGTATTAGGTCCACTTATTGTCTATTGAATTTTCAAGGGCTGAAAAGCTGTTAAATTCCCTCACTACTATTGTGTTTCTGAGACAGAGTTAAAATTAGGTTGCAAATTTAAAAAACAGAAAATTGTATCCTCGAAACATTAAATATTAATATTAGACAAAATAAACTTCATGACAAAAAATATTACCAGATATGAAGAGGGACATTTCTTATAATGACAAGAGTCTATTTATTAAGAAAATAGAACAATCCTAAATGTGTATGTACCCAAGGACAGAGGTTCAAAATACTTAAAGCCAAAAATGATGAATGTGAAGAAGAAATACAGAATATCAAATTACAGTTTCCCATTTTTCCCCCTCCAGCATCAGCCCAAATCACAGATGTTCACCTCAGGTGCAGACAGAGTTTCAAAGAAATGCTCACTTTGTGTTAGGAAGACTCATAAATTTCAAAGAAAGTAGTGGAAATTTTGAGGATTTTTTGCCTATTCTCACTCCAGACACCAGGCAATCCTGTAGGAGTACACTGGCAACAAACAGATATGTAAAACTCTGAGAAAGGAAAATCCTTTTTACTGAACAGAGAAGTCATGATACCAAGTATATGGGACAGCTCTCCATTGCTTTTTGTCTCTTTACATGCAGCACATAGCTCCAGATGCAGTCAGAGTAATATGTAGAAGAGTGGGGAAACTAAAGCCCTGACCTTTTAGCCCAGGAAATCACAAAGTATTGGGGAGATGGCAGATAAAAGGGAACTCAAGAGACTCAAAAAGTGTTATATGACTTTCTCTGCTCACTGCCAAGCTGCACAGGTGTGTGGATCTGACCCCTTGCACCACAGTAAAAGCTCTGAGAACTCGTCTATGGACAAAACTCCTGTCCAGACAGATCCAAATAGCACTGCAAAACTTTAAAAATTGGATTTACATTGTAACCACATCCCACAGAAGATGGATTGGAACTTGCAAATCAAACCTTACCAGGTTGATTGCCCTGGTAAAAAAATAAAATAAAGTAAAATGAAATAATCATCCTCCTTAGAAATATCATAATATTCAAAATGCCAATGATACATTGCAAAGTTCCTTTCCATAAGAAAAAACAGGAAAATCTCAACTCAACTCATTAAGGAAAAACAACCAACAGATGACAATCTGAGATGACACAGATGTTAGAATCATCAGGCAAAGACTTCAAAACTGCTATTAAAAGCATGATCAAAGGGGGAAAAAAGGCAAGCACTCTTGAAACAGATGGAAAGACAGACAGTCTCACCAAAGAAATTGATAATATAAAAAAATATACAGAAATTTTAGAACTGAAAAAAATTAACTGAAATTAAAAAAAAAATCACTGGATGCTCAATAGAATGGAGATAAATTACTGAGTTTGTATACTTGAAGAGAGATCAATAAAATTATCCAATCCAAACAACAGGAAAGGTAAAGTTTGGAAAAATAATGAATAGAGGTTCAGGGATATGTGGAATATACAAAAGTTCTTACATTCATGTTATCAGAGTCCCAGTAGGAGAGAAAAAATAGTGTGTTGAAGAAAAAATATTTGAAGAAATAATAAAGAAAAATTCTTAAATTTGGCAAAAGATAAAACTTACACATTTAAGAACACCAGTGAATCCCAAATAGAATAAATTAAATAAACCTATACCAGACATATCATAATTAAACTGTTTAAAACAAAGAGATAAAAAAATCTTGAAAGATGAAAACAGAAAAGCAACATATAACATATGTGGGGAAAATGACTTGAATCTATACGTCACAGAAGGAAGTAGCACAGCATTTTTAAGGTGCTAAAAGAAAAAAGTCAACCCAGATTTCTTTATACAGCAAATATATCTTTCTGCTATGAAGGTGAAGACATTCTCAGATAAAGAAAAACTTAGAAAATTCATTGCTAGCAGAACAGCACTAAAAGAAATAATAAGTAAGTTCTTCAGACAAAAGCAAAATGATAACAAAGGGAAACCTGAAACACTGAAAACGAAGGAAGAACATAATAAATACCTGAGTAAATACAATAGACAATTTTTCTCCTCTTAAGTGCTTTAAAATAAATGCCAGTTGAAGGCAAAGTTTTAACATTGATAGGTTTTTCAATATATATTTGTAATACAGATGACAATTACAGCATAATAGAAGGAGGATAATAAGACCTATATAGTGGTAAATTTTCTACATGCCACTTGAAATCTTAAAATATTCATTTTAAATAGACTGTGAAATTCACGTATGTATATTGTAATACCTACAGCACCCACTAAAAAATATATATACATGCATACACAAAGAAAAATAGTAAAAAACTCAACAGAAAATTAAAGTGTAATATTGAGAAGTAATTTGAAAAGCACAGGAAAATAGATAAAACACAAACCACAGAGGAGGGGAAAATATTAGCAAAAATTTTTTATAAAGTGCTTGTATACAGAATATGTAAAGAACACTTAGACCTCAATGACAAAATTCCACTTCTCTCCAAGTTGGAACAACAGAGATCCGATTTACTCTCTTACCTGAAACAAATTGAACAATGAAAAAAATATATGAAACAACCATTTTTAAAACATTGGGTATCAAGCAACTAAGGACACAGATCCCTGAGCAATAGGAAATAAACAAAATGTGCCCTGTGATTGCACACACTTACAGTCTTAAAGGAGTCTCCAGGTCATGGCACAGAGACAGGGAACCCAGACTGGGTTTGGCAGATTCCATTATTGAAGAAATGGAACTAAGAGTCTTGGGAGACCTAGGCAGCTATAATTTGCAGGGCAGGTTACTGGACAGGAGAGAACTGCAGAGAAAGAAAGAGAACTTCAGAGTTCTTCAGAGGTCCCATTCAGGTATTCAACACAATACTGATCAGAGCATACATGTGAGAAAGCTACCTAGGGCCTGTGATAAGATCCACTCAAAATGGCTACTGGAAACTGTACTAGAAGCTCATATAGGGCCAGGAATAGTGTCTGTTCCCACATGCCAGACTGGAAAACCTTTAGATTCACAAGGCTTTAAGCAGAGTTTACTGGAAGTTCATCAGTAGGAAATAATAAGTCTTCAAATAAATAATGCTATTTTTCTACCTAACAAATCTGAAAACCAAGGCTTGAAAGTATCAAACTATTTCCAAGTAACTTAACTGCATCCCTAAACAGAGCTGAAGAATATTTATGGGAAAAAATATTTAACACCAAACAAGATTAAAATTAACAATGTCTGACATCCAATCAAAAATTACTAAACATACAAAGAAGTAGAAAAATATGGCCCATAAACAGGAGAAAAATCAATCAAAATTGACTAAGTACTATAGTGAAAACATTCTAAAATTGACCATGGTGATGACAGCATAACATTGTGATTAGACTGAAAGCCATTGAGTGTACACTTTGGATTGTACAAAACATGGGACTGTATAACACAGTGACCCTCTGGTGGATGATGGACTGTGCTTAAAAGTACTAATATAAGAATGTTCTTTCATGAAGTAACAAATGTACAGTATTATTACATAGTGTTAATAATAGGGTGGTATATGGGGAAAATGTGCCCAAGCTATGGACTATAGCTAATGGTAATATTTTAATATTCTGCCATCAACTGGAACAAAAATATTACACTAATGTAAAGTGTCAACAATAGGGGGGATTATGAGAATGTTATATTTTTTTGTATGACTTTCCTGTAAACCTGCACCTTTTCTAATTAAAATAACAAAAAAAATTGACTCAGTACTGCAACAGATGTTATAATTGACAAATGAGAACATTGAAACAATTACTAAAACCATAAATATTTTAAAAGCTAGAGGAAGTATTTCACATGTTAAGAAGTGACCTGGAAAATATAAAAAAGATGCAAATTGACTTTTAGGGATGAAAATACCTGAGATGAAAATTACACTGGATGGGATTAGCAGCAGACTAGACATTACAGAAAAAACAATTAGTGAAGTTAAAGATATAAGAATATAAGCTATCCAAAATAAAACATATTGAGAAAAAAGACTAAAAATAAAAAATGAACAGACCATCAGTCATCTGTGGTACATACAACTTTAGGAGATCCAGGATAGTGTGATTGGAAGCCCCAAAAGTAAGGAAAGAAAGGTTGGGGGAGAAAAAACATTCACAAAACTAATGGCCAAACATTTTCCAAATTGGATGAAAACTGTAAACCCATAGATCCACAAAATTCAATAAACACAAAGCACAAGAAACATGAAAAAAATACACAAAACACATCATGATCAAATTGCTCAAAATCAGTGACAAAGAAAAATTTTAAATGCAGCCAGATAAAATATACATGGTATTGTGTAAAGAGAAACAAAGACAAGGAGGACAATAGATTTCTCAGTAGTATCAATGCAATCTTTAACACTATTAAAAGAGTATTCAATAATAATGAAAATCTAATTAAAAGTAGCCTACAAATACAAAGAGACATTTTACCAAAGAAGACACATTGATATCTAATAAGTACATGAAAAGATGCGCAATACTTTTGTCATCATGGAACTGTAAATCTTTTGTGTGTGTGTGTGTGTGTGTGTGTGTGGGCTGCCAATGCCATAGCCATTACGTTTCTTTCTTTGCTCTTCTTTCTTTTCTACCTTTCTTTTCTTCCTTCCTCCCTTCCCTTTCCTTCCTTTCCCTTTCCTTCCCTTTCCTTTACCCTTCCTCCTTCTCTTCCTTCCTTCCTTCTTTCCTTCTTTCTTACTTGCTTCCATTCATTCATTCATTTTTGCATGCTTATGCATACTGATTTTCAGGCCTCTCACTTTATTTTAGAGAAATGTACTCTGTAGTGGGACTGGAAGTTGTTTTCCAATTTATCTAAATTTCACTGTCTGGTGACATTCTTTATAGTCTACAGTATGCTGAGGCTTCTGTTTTTTAGTTAATTCTCTATTTTTTAGTCTTTTTTATTAGTTATTTCAGAGGATTTGGGGAGGCTATATAACATGCATGTACTTTGCCATCTTAACTGAAAGTTTTGAATTCTGACTCTAAGATTTAATTTCTAAGCTACTTCAAAAAAAACAGTGATCTCAATTTTAATATTCTTAAAAAATATAGCTCTGTTAAACTATATAGCCGGATTTAACTATATTTTCTCTACTTGAAGGGGTTTGGTTCTTTATTTCCTGAATAAAAATAATTTTTCAGTGACTAAAAATCAAATATTATAGACTAGAGAAAGGAACAAAGAAACAACTTAAAGGCAATGGAAATGGAGAATCCCTCAGAGCAGGGGTTTTTAACCAGGGATCCACAAGGGTCCATGGAAAGATTTCAGGGAGTCTGTGAGCTTGAATTGAAAAATATCAACTTATTATCTTTATTTTCTCTGACCTCCAATATTGAGTGTCATAAAACTATCTTCCGCTACATTCTGAGAAGGGGTCCATGGTTTTCACCTGACTGGCAAAGGGGTCCACGGAACAAAAAAAGGATTTAAAGGTGAATAGAGCAGTGAATGCTCAAAAATGAATATTAAGAATAAACTTAATAAACCTCAATTTTTTGGAAGAGTTCAAGCAATGTTGGTGTTAATTCTTCTTGGAATGTTTTGTAAAATACACTGTTGAAGCCATCTTGTCCTGGGCTTTTTTTGTTTGGTGTTTTTGTTTGTTTGTTTGTTTTTGGTGGTTGCTGCATTTGGTGTTTTTTGATCACTGATTCAATCTGTTGAGATCTTCTACTTCTTTTTGAGTCAGTATAGGTAGTGTGTAAGAATTTGTCCAATTCTTCTAAGTTTCTAACTTGTTGGCCTACAGTTGTTCATAGCATTCTCTTATAATCCTTTTGTGTGGGATTGTTAGTGTGTTTTCTGATTTTAGTTATTTGGGTTATCTCTCCCTTTTTCTCCTTGTCAATCTAGCTAAAGGTTCGTCAATTTTATTGATCTTTTCAAATAACTAACTTTTGGTTTCTTTGATTCACTCTATTTCTTTTTTTCATTCTCTATCTCCACTCTTATTTTTGTTATTTCTATCCTTTGCTTTTCTTAGGCTCAGTTTGTTCTTCTTTTCCTAGATCTTCTAGTTGTGAGGTTAGGTCTCTGATTTAAGTTCTTTTTACTTTTTATTGTAAGCATATAGGGATTTCCCCCTCAGTGTCCCATAAATTTTGTATGTTATGTTTTCATTTTAATTCACCTCAAGATATTTCCTGAGTTTCCTTGTGATTTCTTCTTTGATCCATTGGTTGTTTAAGTGAGTGTTAATTTCTACATATTTGTGAATTCTCCATTTCTCCCTATGTGATTGACTTATAGCTTCATTCATCTTGTGATTGAAATATATATTGTAAAACATTTTTTAATTTATTGAGACTTGTTTTGTGACTTAACATGTTCTATCCTGGAGAAAATTCCATGTGCACTACAGAAGTATGTATTCTGCTATTGTTGAGTAAAATTTTCTCTATATATTATTAGATCTAGTTGGTTTAGAGTATCATTCAAGTTTTCTATTTCCTTATTGATCTTCTATCTAAATGTCTATTATTATTGAAAGTGGTTTATTGAAGTCTACTATCAATGTAGCCATTTATCACTCCCTTCATATCTGTCAATATTAGTTTCATATATTGGGGTATCTGCCATTTGGGACATACATAATCATAATTATTATATCTTCTTGTTAAACTGACCCCCTTATCAGTGTATAGTGACCTTCTTTTTTCCACATAACAGTTTTTGACTTAAAGTCTATTTTATCTGATATTAGTGTAGATACCCCAGATCTTTTTTGGTTACTATTGCATGGTATTTGTATTTTTTCCATCTTTTCACTTTCAATCTACTTTTGTCTTTGAATTTAAAATGAATCTCTGGTAAACAGCATACAGTTGTGTCATACTATTTTATCCATTCTCTGAGTTTAATCCATTTACATTTAAAGTAACTACTGATAATATAGAACCTTCTTCTACCATTTTGCTATTTGGTCTTTAAATGTTATACCTTTTTTGTCCCTCAAGACTTCCATTAACGTTTACTTTGATATTTGATTTTTTGTAGTGAACCATATTGAGTCCATTCTCATGGATATGTTTCTCATATATTTTCTTTGTATCTACTATGTGGTTTAAATTTATATTAATCACATTTAATTTGATACCAAATTAACTTTAATAGCATACACATACAATGTTCATATAATCTTCCAATCTCACTTTTTTGTTGTACTTGTTACAAATTATATCCTTACCCCAAACCACAGATTTATCATTCCTTTTTATGCATTTGCATTGCAGCACATGTAGGAAGGAAAAAAGTGAAGTTACATACCGAAAAATACAATCAATAGTTTTGGCACTTACAATTTCCCATATGATTACCTTTATTAGAGGTCTTTATTTCTTTACGCTGCTTTGAACTAATGCCGAGTGTCCTTTCCTTTTAGTCTGAAGAACTCCCTTTAGCATTGCCTGTAGGGCAGGTCTAGTGGTAATGAATTCCTCAACTTTTATTTATATGGGGATGTCTTAATCTCTCCCTCCTTTTGAAAGATTTCAGCACTTTAAATATTTCCTCCCACTGCCTTCTTGCCTGTATGGTTACTGATAAAAAACCAGCACTTAATCTTATTGGATGCCCTTGTACATAACATATTGTTTTTCTCTTGCAGGTTTCAGAATGGTCTCCTTGTCCTTGGTGTTCAACAGTTTGAATATGATGTGTCTGGGCATGGCTTTATCTTGCTTTGGTTTATCTTGCTTGGGGTTTGTTTAGCTTCTTGAATATGAATGTGCATATTCTTGTCTTTTGTTAAATTGGAGAAGTTTTCTTTTAAATTTCTCTGAATATTCCTTCTTTCCTTCATTTTTTTTCATTCTTTTCTTCTTTTTACTTCTCAGCCTGAATAATGTCAATTATTTCATCTTTGAGTTTAATGATTCTTCTGCCAGCGCCAATCTGCTCTTGAAACACTCTAGGGAAGTTTTCATTTCAGATATTGTATTCTTCAACTTCAATATTACTGTTTGTTTCCTTTTAAAATTTCTTCTTTATTGAGATTCTCATATTGTTCATTCTTTGTTTTCCTGATTCCTCTACTTCTTTCTCCATGCATTCTTTTATCACCTTGAGTATTTTGAGGACTTTTTTTTTTTAAACTTTGGCCAGTAAGTCTAAAGTTTGGTATTCATTGATTTTTTTCTGGATTTTTTCCCTCTTCCTTTGTATGGGCAATCATTTCCTGTTTCTTTGTCTTACAATCTTTTTTTGCACACCGTACAGCTTAATATTTTTAAAGTGTTAATTCTGTGATTTAGTTCCTGAGCTGTATATTCCTTAAATTTGTATCCAGTGATATGACAGAGATTTCCTTGAGTGCCAGGAACTAACGAAATAAACAAACCATAGCAAAAATAAACAAACAAAAAACCTTTCCTAGTCTTTGTAAACTGGTTCTGCAATGGCTGGTGCTCTCCTTTGGAGATTAGTCCTCCTATCAAGAAGATAAGCCTGAGGGAAATGTGAAGTGCAGATCCTTTATTTTCTGAACCTGTGTCTTGTTCTGGGTTTGTGCTTACTTGTGGCCTTAGGAATCCCCCCATTTACAGGAATTTGAATGCCCCTTCTATTATCTATGAAACAGATTTTCTTCCCCTTCTGGGTGCTCTGTTGATGACAAACTGAAAATCCTTTGCCCCAGGCGACTTTGACTTAATTGTTTCTTACACTGCTTTAGCTATCAGCAAATTGTTTTTGCCTGCAGGTCAAGTTCTGAGAGATGAGCTGTAGAGGAGTTTCCTTGTTCAGTGTTTCAGGCTGCCAGTGGATTGGCACCAACATACAAGCACCATTGTATGTACATAAGGGTTACACTACTTCCTCTGGAACAGAGCCATGGACACACAATGCAAGCTCAGGCTGGCTCCCCACCATGCCAGGGTGGAGGAAAGGGGCCAGCAAGGGTGCCATAATCTTCTCTCACAGTTTTTAAAATCTGTGTTTTCTTAATTCTGTACTCACCCAGTATGTGCCCCTCTAACTATTTTCTGGAGTTCTGAAGAAGTTGGCTCTGCTAGGTTTTGCTAGTTGTTCAAAGACTCTGTAGAGTATCTTGGCCTACTGGAAGGGCCAGTGAATATTTTTAAGCACACACAAAAAATCAGTCATCTGGGCCTCTGCTGTGAACATTATTGACACAATCACAATAATGAATATAATTTCTAGATTCTTTATTGTAATAATCAACCAATATACAAAGCACAGAAGACTTAATTATGATTTTCGGGAAAATGTAAAGTTTAACAACATTCACAATATAGAGGTAAGTCTGTAAATAACAAAAATTATGTAGAAGGAAGGAAATCTCAGTAGGAAGATAATTGTGTTAATGGCTACTTCCTGCAAAGTGGGCTGTGACAGATACTGTCTTGATTTAGTGAAACATGAAGCGAAGGTGTTCAGATATTTTTTGAAGATAGGAAAATAACAAGCAAAGAAACCAAAATAACGATATAAATGTATTGGAAAATGAGAGGAAATGAAAAGGGAGTATTACAAGCTAAATTCTCATCAAATGAAGAGCATCAGAATCCTTGTACATAGACATACCTTAGGAACTGCTAGATGAAAACAGCTAAAAGGGTTAAATATGATTGGCACAAGAAGGCAAGACTTGGGTAGAGACTGTTGTGCATGCACACACACACACAAGATTTTCTTTATTATTAAAAACATGTGGTTCATTTTTAGTGACCCAATAAAGATATGGTAATGAATCAATATTATATGATTTGAAAAAGCATAGTTATGAGGTAGACTAGTTAGGGAATCAATAGACAGATCTGGAACCTGGCAGAAAAACTGCCACCATTAACACATGGACATCGGTACCCCCAAGATGGCTGCTGGAATACCCCTGCGAGATTCCCCCATTCAAAACAAGATTTCCTCCAGAAGCCAGGAGGAGCCCCAGATATTCTCCAGGGGCCTTATCATTGGGCCCTCCCAGAGGATTGATGGGTGGGGTAATCAATCAAAACAGTAAACCGTGGGGACTCCTCCCCTGTCATTAGCAAAGGGGCAGAATAGTTACTGCTTCAAAGAGCAAGCCCAAAGGCCAAACTGGCCCCTCTCTTGCCTTTTTTTTTTTTTTG
>JAQZBX010015034.1:0-37942 GCA_029593785.1 Cabassous unicinctus
GTCTGTAAAGCTTAACGCAGGGGTCTGCAGCTCACTTAATCTGGATGTGCGACCCGAGCACAACTAGGGCAGCAAAGGGGTGCTGTGCTTTAGGCCTGAGCATGAAGCTCTGTGTATTCAGAGTCGGCCTGTCTTGCCTACGCCTGTGACCAAGAACAGACCATTTGCACACTCTGTCATCTTCCCTTGTCACTTGCATCTGAGGTTGGTCTCTTTGTTAAGGGAAAGAAAGGTGTTTTCCCTTCAGTAAATGTAGTCACTCAGTCAGTTTGGGGTGGCTAAGTAGAGAAATGAGGGGGGAGGAACCCCCTTTTATAGCTGATGAGGAAGTCCACATCTATGTTAAGCTCGGTGTTCTGGTGGCACATCTCAAACACTGGACTTGATTGTGCAAACCTTGGCGATGCCTGCAGTGCTCCATGGTGCCTATGCTCCAGCCTAGACTGTAGGACTGATGTTTATACTAAGATGGCAGTCGGCACTTCTGTGAGGCCAGCACCACCAAGCAAGAAGAAAGGGAAGCACACGTGTATCAGTCAGCTTTTGGCAAAATAATGGTGTATAACAAAACTCAGTAACTCACAACAGCAATCATTTATTATTGCTGACACTAGTGTGGGTCAATTGAGAATAGACTGGTCTAGAATGAGGTTAGCTGGGTTTGGCTGCAAGCTAAAGATTGGGTCAAAGTTTGTTCTACAGGTCTCTCTTCCTCCTTGAACTATGAGGCTGCCTGATATTTATTCTTATAATAAAAATGGCAGAGACTCAAGATGGCAGGGCATGCCTGATTATGCAAGCACATTTTAAGCCTCAACTAGCATCACCTTGATGAATGTCACACACTCCAAATCATGTTATATGCTCAAGCCCCATATCACAGTGTTGGAAAGCAAACTACACACTGCTGATGAGGCCAAAGCGAAATGGCCTAGCCCGGGTCAACGGGGTAGGGAAGTAAAAGTCTCTGGCCATGGGCAGAGAGAAGTGAATAATTCTGAACAATCTAATTTACCACAACATATTTCTACCAATTCTTTATATTTCAAACCAAAATTTCTTTCAAGAAGCCTTCCCTAATATCCAAGATAGGGAAGAGTCTAATCTTTTAAACTCTCCTAACACCATGTACTTTTACTTCATAACACTTATCTCTACTTTGAATTATACATTAATTTGCATATTATTAAGTAATATTTTTTTCTGACACTAGGCAGTAAGCTCTGCCTTCTTGCAATTTAAGGCAGGTCCTCCGAATCCTGGATTCCACTAGACTGTCAGGCACAGTCCAGCCTTCAACCTCCCTTAACCCTAAAGACCCCCCTGTAGAGAGGTCTGAGCTGCCTTTGGTGAGGCAGGCAATGATGGTGTCAGCAGCAAACAGGAAAGAGTCAAGCTGAGGTCAAGATGGGCCTGGCTGCCACAGGGCTCAGCTGTGACCCCGTTATGATGGCGGCTCATCAGAGTTTGAAGGGACTCAAGGGTTCTGAGATGTTCTTTGATAAGCAGACTAACTGGCAGACCCCCGACTTGTGAAACCATTAAAGACACAGATGACGGAAGTGAGAGTAGAGGCCTGAGCTCAGGCAGCTTAAACCCCCAACCAGATGAGCCTTCGTGACATCCTACAGAAGTCTAGGCCTGGACAAAGACTGAAAAATACCTTTGTTATTCAAACTAACTTTTACCAAGGAAGAAACTGAAGTTCAAAAGTTCAGGTGGGCTTCCTAGATCACACATGCTTTCAGCTACAGAATCAGGCCTGGAAACATGGCCCAGCCCCCTCAGAGAGTCCTTGAAAATAGAAATTATTATTTGCATTATGGCAATTAGCACTTACCTGCCACCAATTATATACCATACCCTGGCTAGGGATTTAGCTTAGATTCCCCCATGTAAATTATAAAAGTACAGGGCAAGATGATTACTTATGGGTTCTACTATTTAAGACTAGGGTAGCCTCATCCAGTGTGTCACAAAGATTAGGTTGTAATCACTGATTTTATTTGAGATAATTTGTAATATATGGTTATGGACTTGAATAACATTGAATAACAAAGCGGGAAACCTACTCCTTTGTCAGTACTTGCTGGTGAAGCAATTCAGTTGACACAAGGAGGATTTTTAACATCACTTGAAGACTTCCTAATATTCATTCACTAAGGAGAGAGCCATTTCAAGAGCTTTGAAATGGAACTGACCAAGGTCATGATTTAATAATATTGATGTGCCTTCCCTGGATTAACGTCTTTTTTTTTTTTAACCTCATGTTTATGACAAATAACACTTTTCTATTCATAGGATAATATAAAATACCCTTGAAAATAAATTAATCTATATGAATCTATTTTAAAAATTATAGTCAATAGGGCAGGTGCTTTACAAATATTGCAAAACTCATAAAGGTAGGTTGCAGAGGTACAGGGATACAGACAAAATAAGGAATGCAGAGCATTTTTCAGAAGGGGGAAAGGCGTCTGCCAGAGCTCAGGCTAAGGGTTTGGCAATGGGCACTGGCAGCGGAAGCCTTTGAGGCACCGAGAGTAACTACAGAAGCATGGAACATGAGGGCGTCTGCAGCAGCACCATGGTCAGCTTCCAGTTACTCAGCAACACCCATTTTTCTCCTGAAGTGGCACCTTAGGAGAATGGTCATGTCATTTATGGTCCAGGCCAGTAGACTCTGAGTCAAAGAAGGCACTGTTAAAAATTATGCCAGGAAAAATGGCAAATAATGGATCTGCCCCAAATAAACTGGAGCATGTGGGCACCCCATGAAGTGACCCCAATTGTTCGCCCTCCTTTTGCGCAATTACTCTCGGCTTTCGAGGCAGAGTGGACACTCTCCCTCAGAAGTAGGGACGCCTTCCTCCAGGACATCGTGCCTCGCGCCTATCCCCACGACGGTGCTCAGCATTCCTGAGCAGAGGATCCGAGTCCTCGAGCGGCTCTGTGACAGCAATGCCCTCTTTTGGCGCGCGCGCACACACACACACACACACACACACACACACACACACACGCTCCTAAACCTTAGCCCCTTCCACCCGGCACTGGAGTGTGGCCCGGAGGCCGAGCTCTGTACCTGAGACTGGACACTCAGCTCTGCACGGTCCTGCGGGAGTAAAGCAGAAGCTTCAGGAAAGCTTTGCTGAAAACCCTTACCAGGGGCAGCAGTACCCGTCTGAACAGGTCCCATTTGGGAGACACCCCTTGATCACTGGGTACACCTGCCCCGTTCCTGTTGCCCTCTCGCATTGTCCTAACCACGGCTGGTTTTTTTCACGCAAAACAAATCGTGTGCTTTGCGCCCCACGCTCCGTGTGTCCCAGTGACACCTGCTTGACCCCCTTCCCTTCAGTGGTATTTGCAGGCCTCAGTCTTCCCAGCACCAAGACACACTCACAGCAAGGAAATCAACGCAACAGCCGCAATGGGTTAGAGAAACCAGAACTCCCCAAAATAACTGGTTAGGAATCCCATGTGAGTGCTCGTGTTGTGTCTCCCCAACTCCCCGGCGACGAGAGGTGCTTGAGGAGGTGAGCTGGTGGCATGCGTGGCTTCCGTGGTGAGACTGCAGCGACCTGACGCCGGGTCACGGGATGGCGCTCCTTGTGCACCCCGCGGGCTCGGGGGAGCTGATGACAGCAGAGGTGGCTGCCTGTGGCCGAAAGCCTGTGACAAAGCAGCAGCTGCTCCAACGAGGCCAGGAGCAAATGCTCATTAAAACCCAGTCTCGCACCCTGGTGACTCAGGCCAGCGGGTCAAGACGGCAAACCCGTTTTCAAAGACTGTGGGTTTAGTCATTCCTTCAAGGTGCACGCCTTCCCTAAATCTTTTTTAACTCCTGAATTTTTTTTTTTTTTTTTTGCTTTGAACAAAGGCAACCTCTGCCCCTCATTTGTTATCTTCTAGAAAGCGAGTGAGGTGGGTTTTTTTTGTCCTCAGCCCAATTAATTTAGCTTGGGGGTTTTACCTTTTAATTAAAGTGGCAGTTTTCATAAATATTCATCAACCACAAATAAGTTTCCAGGGTCAGCAGGCCATGCGCCAAGAAGGAAGAACGTCAATATTTTCCCTTCCCTGGAGGGAAGCTCATGCATGAATGCATAAGTACCCTCCCCCCCTAGGAATCCAGTGTTCAACTGTTTTTTCAATAAGCATTTACTGAGGGTTAATTGGTGTGAGGTGTGTGGATGGTAGTCATCTCTGTCAACCTACACATCTTTCTAGATATCTATCCACTCACCTGTAGTGCATCTGCATCCATGTAGCATAGATTTACACACACACACTCAGAGAATAGATGGATAGATACAGACAGATAGAAAATCACAGCAATATATAGCTATAGATATCAAGTAATAGTACTATAACATGCAGAGTTGGGGAGAGAGAAGTCTCTAGAAGTATATAAGACAGAATGTTAACAGTGGCAGAAATATGGTTATCTATTTTTTATGTTTATCCATTGTATCAGTCAGGATATTATTGGTTATGCTATGTAACAAATGCTCCCCAAAACTTAGCTCACAACACAAACGTTTAATTCTAACTCACTCATATATCCACTGGGAGTCAGTGGTGGTTTCTCTTCACATTGTCTACTCTCTGAGGCCCAGCACAATAGTAGCCACTACCTGGAATATGGCTTATTGTGCCAGATGGAAAAAAAACATGTTAAACACACACACACTATTTCTTAAAGTGTCTACATGGAAGTGACACATGCTATTTGTACTCACATTTCATTTACAGAAGCATGGCCATACCTGAGTACAAAAGGCTGGGGCTATACCATCACCCCACAAGGAAGTTCAATGCAAAAAGTGACACCAGATATGGTTAAATCTTGTCTATGTTTTTAAGAATAAACATGGATTTCTTTTGCATTAAGAGAAAAGCCAATGAAAATCAATGTCAGAAAAAGACACATTAGCTGAGCCATGGTTCCTGGGGACCCAGGAGTGTGCAAGGCTCATCTCCCTGACCCCAGTGCCCAGCAGGAGACCTGGTACGGAATGGGAGGGAGGGAGGGAAGAAGGTAAAGGCGTTAAGGATAAACTCGGGTTTGTTCTACTTGAAGGAATTCTGCCCAATTACTTTTAACTAAAATACTCTACTTCTGGGATGGCTGACCTAAAATCCAAGTTGATGGCTTCACTTTCCAGCGTTCACAGACCAAGGAGAGGGATTTCTTATTTCTCCTTTCTCTCCCATATAATCAGCAGCCACTGCAGCCACCTCTAGGGTCTCTGAAGCATGAGAAGAAAAATTAAAGTGATATCAGAACGTCTGGGAACTACTCATTCCGGATTTTCAGTGAGGAAGAGAGGTATCCAAGGTCCATCCTTGTGTTATTCCTAGACTTTCCAAGGTGACTACACTGAAGTAATTCCCGGCTTCGTTGTTGATCCTCAAAGATGTTCCACAGTCATCCAGACAAACACACACAGAATAAACTCGGGACAGCAGATTAAAAGGAACTGTACTTGTGAGCATTAGCCGTCCCACTGTGAACAATCAGGGGAGGCTGAGTTTGCCTTTGATCTGAAGTGAAACTGAAAAAGGAAAGAAATCTGAGCAGTAATTCCGAGAGAAAACCGAGTTTAATTGATGTTGCTAGTTTGAAAGGTGCAGTCAAGTGTAATAAAGAAAGAGGACGCTTGCTCAGTCTGGGTTAAGATTTTCTCTGGATGGACATAAACAATGTTGTTTACTGATGAATTCCAGTCATTCAATTTGATCCAATTTAGTGATAAACAATATACAAGAATGGTGTTGGCTCATACGGAACCACTACACAATTAATTTAGAAATACCAGGAAAGTGAACAAGGTGGTTATTTACAGGTTAGTGAAGATCCAAGATTAAGAGACTTATTTAGGGCAATGGAACAAAGACAGTCTGCATTATTGAACAGACTTATAGAAAAAACCATATTAATTTAAATCTACACAATGTTCTATTAATGGGAGATCCCAATCAGATGGTTTGCTTTAACAGACAGAGAAGGCTGTTTGGAAGCCACACGTTACAATGTTTGAGACAGTTACTGCAATTTCTTCCACATCTGTTAAACATCTCCCCTATGATATTGGTAACACTGTTACGCTGGCCATCCTTTTACTAACCCAAGTAGAATTATACCTTCACGAAATACTGTATTTTCAACCTCTCATATAATTAGTTGCCTTGGTATTTGAATTGTTTATCAAGTATGCATATTACAAATATGTTCTCCTATTGGTTAAGGAGTGAAAGGAAGGTCATAGCTAATGTAGCATTTGAATTGTCTGTCAGCTATGCATGTTAGAAATATGGTCTCCTATTTGGTTAAGGAATGAACAGGTGGTCATTTAATAGGGACAATAAGAAGACAAGGGAGAAGGTAGAAAGAGAAGGAAATGGAGACAGAGAGATGGCTGCAGACTATAATGATTCACTCCCCACAATAACAAATCTTCAGTAAAGCTTATTAAAATTAAGAAATGCTTTGTATGTACTAGCTGTTGCCATAATAATGCTGTATAACAAACAACCCCAAAATGCATTGGTTTAAAATTGCTTGTTTGTTATTGCTCACAAACCTGTGAGTCAACTAGGAAGTTCTGCTTATCTTGGCTGGTTTTACATTAATGGTCTTTCCAATATTGTATGCCATCATTCACATAATGGCAGGGACCTTTGTGGTTGGATGATTTAGGATGATTTCAGCTGGGAAGACTGGCTTTGCTCCATATGGTCGCTTATATTGAGCAGGCTGATCTTGGCTTACTCTTATGCTGAAGACTGAAGTCCAAGGGGGAAAGCAGAAGCATCCATGGCCTCTTGAGACATGGGCCAAAAAACAGGACATTGTCGTGTTTATCAAATTCTATGTCCAAAGTGAGTCGCAAGGCCACCCCAGAGTGAAAGGGTCAAGGGGTTGAGTCACTGATTGAGGGTTACTTGAGCATGTGGGTGTTAATTCTTCTGCCCCTTGGCCTACCTTTCAGCTTTGAGCAGTTGTGCCCTCAGGCACAGAGCTGCAGGCAATACCAGTTGGAAAGTGGCAAAAGCAAATTGAAAGGTCCAAGGATGTCTTTGTTTCATGGCCGCGAAAACAAACTCCATACAGTGGGTTGGCTTAAACCATGATAATTTATTGGCCCACGTTTTTGAGGCTAAAAGCACCAAACTGCAATGTCAGCAAGGCAATGCCTGCTCCCCAAAGGCTGTGGCATTTGGGGGCTGGCTGCTGCTGATCTTTGGTCCTTGGCTCCTCTGTCACATGGCGATGCTTTCTCCTCCAGGTTCCGTTGACTCCTGGCTCCTGCCCACGGCTTTCTCTCTAGCTCTGCTTGTAAAGCACTTCTGTAATCTGGATTGAAGCCCAGCCTGATTCAGTTGGGCCACACTTTAAGTGAAGTAACATCTTCAATAGATCCTATTTATAATGCGCCCACATCCACCAGAACGTGGACCAAGACCACGAACATGTCCAAACTGGGATGCACAATTCAACCCACCACAAAGGGGTATGGGTGGAGCACGGACAGCATCTGCTACATCTACCGTTCTGTCTGCTTGAAGATCCATCTTTACTTCCTTTGCTTGGCCTACTTAATTGATCTTGGGCTTCAGCTTAGAAATCGATTTTTAAGGAAAACCTTCCCTAACCCCTGACACATTGGTTTGTTCCCCTGTGTTAGGTTATATTTCAAAAATTAAATATAACAATGTCCAAGGGCTTCTTGTACCTCCAAGCTTCGCAGTGATCACTCTGTCATTTAATCGCCCGTGTCTTTGATAGCTCAATCCAGGAAAGCTGATTCAAGGCTGAGATTTTCCCGTTTTCCACCACTGAGTTACACAGCGTCTGGCACATAGTATGTACTCAATAAATATTTGATGTATTCTAAATAGTATTTTTTCATATATTTGGACACAAAGTTAAGCCAAATTTTATGATATTCTTGACTGACCTTCCCCCTGGAGCCTGAACAAATAGTTCACATTTTCTCAGTGACAAGACGTTTAACATATGTGACCTTCGGAAAGAGCATCATCACTGTCTCAGGTGCTAAAATCACCTTTCAGGACATTCAAATGGAAATAGAAGAGCAGCTGGAAATGAAGATGTAATAAGGTAGAGCTTTTCAGCTAAATAATTTGATTTCTAAACATATGCATATTTTATGACTTCTTGTATTAAATCATTATGGAGACTATGTCGTAGTTAAATGAAATAGTATGTGACAATGATTGGTGGGCACATAATGACTCTTTTACACTTGGCTAGGTAAGAAGTTTGCTCTAACATGCTGCCAAAGATAGACGGTTACTTTTATTAGGAGAGAAAGCATACACACTGTATTAGTCAGCCAAATGGGTGCTGACACAAAATACCAAAAAATCAGTTGGTCTTTATAAAGGGTATTTATTTGGGGTAGAAGCCCACAGTTACCAGGCCATAAAGCACAAGTTTCTTCTCTCACCAAAGTCCATTGTCACGTGTTGGAGCAAGGCGGCTGCCAACGTTTGCCAGGGTTCAGGCTTCTGGGTTCCTCTCTTCCCGGGGGCTGCTCTTCTCTCCGGGCTTAGCTCCTCTGTTTCCTCCACAAGGTCAGCTGTAGACTATGAGGCTCTCTAGGCTTTGCTTCTCTCCACAAAGTAAGCTGTGAACTCTCAGGTGAATGGCTCATCTCTTTCCCAGGGCCTTCTCTCCTTCCTCACGACCAAGCTCTCTTACTTCCTGGGGCTCCAGCTCAAGACTTCCAACATCAAAACTTCTCTCTCTGTCTTTTGACTTGTCTTTTATATTTGATTCCCCCACCCACCAAGGGGTGGGGCTCAACGCCCTACTGACGTGGCCCAGTTAACACCCTAATCATAACTTAATCATGCCCAGAGTAGCAGACCAGTTTACAAGCATAATCCAATATATATTTTTGGAATTCATAATTACATCAAACTGCCAAACGGCTACACAAACTAAAACATACTAGAGAGTATCTAGCACCGGCTGCTGCTTTGTAATAGGCTAGGCAGAGACCATGGTTGGAGTGAATCATGCAGAACCTGAATCTCAACAGGTGATTACAGATACTCAGCTCTTGTTCCACTGTTAACTTAATTGGATGGTCTACTGAGGAGTGCAGGAGACTACTGATCAGGGAAGCCCCTTCCTCCACCCAGCTGGCCCACTATGCTTCCTGCTTTTACCTTTCACTGCACTACATACACACATTCTTCATGCCCAGGAGTCTTACTGAGGGGTGGCAAACTCAATGGTCTTCCTGGATCAGGCAGGCAACCTCAGTGCATTTTTACTACGCTGGAATGTGGATTAAATGTAGTCAGACTTTCTCACTTCACTGGGGACTCCAGAAATAAAAAATCTACCGATTTTTAAAATCTTTTCACAAGGCTTTGCTCCTAGAAATCTTCATTTCTGGTGAATTCTACCTGCCATTCATACACCTGCTGAGTTCCCACCACCTTGCTCCCATCTGCTGTGGCCATTTCACCCCAGCAGGACTACCCTCTCCAACTTCAGAACTATTCCATTGGCAGGTAATGTGAAATCCATCCCAGCTCCCCGGAACGTTTAGTGATAATTTAACTACATCAGACTTCTTCTGGGAACTATGTGGAACATTTAAGCCATATTTGGCATGTTAGGTTATATTTCAAAAATTATGATGATTTTAAATATAAATATATAAGGGGGCTTTGTTCATAGTTTGAGTTAAAAAGAATATTCAAGAAGGAGAGTAATTATTGGGAGCTTATTACATGCCAGCTGTAGGCAGCTTTGTCTTATTTAATCATCGCAGCAGTCCTATAAAGAAGACACTACTATTATACCAATTATTTATATAGGGGGAAAACTGTGCAATACTTTGAAAAAGACTGAAAAAGATCACTGGATGTCTTCAGTGGAAAACTAAATGTTGTCAGGTTATCTGATTCTGTGGTGGTATTTCTCTCTTTTTTTAAGCTATGTTATAATTCTGCTGGTTGTAGAATATTAATAGTAAGGAAAATTATTCTTGTCCATAAAATGCAAAGTATCTGTTGGGGATTCAATTGATTATTACCTTGTAGACACTGACCAGTTTTGCCAGTTTTGTATTTATTAAGCCTAGTTATGCCATTATTTCTTATTTATGTGTATGTTCTTTAGATTCTCCTTTGAAACAACATTTACTGGTTCACTCTGATTAGTGAGTCAAGTGAGATAGTTGACACGTGTTCATTTTATAGCTGTATGAGTCATGATTATGCCCTTCTTTTTCTGATCTCTGTCATCTTTTTACTTTTGCCCTCTTTTAGAAATTGCCTTTCAGCATATAGATGAGGGAAGTCCCAGAGAGACATATCATATGGCCACAGACAGTGAGAAGAAGAGCTCGGATTTAAATACAGGCATGTCTGCGTCTAATTAAGAAACTCTGATCTTAACCATCTTATCTTGCATCCCATAAATCTCTTGCAAGGGACAAGTTAGAGTAAGGATGTTAAAATGCCGCATGCTGAGATTCACCCTGGTCCACAATGTCAAAACCTTGACAGTCCTTCAAAAAAGGAAAAGCAAATTGTCTTAAATGAGGCTCCCCTGGGTTAATTCAGGTTGTTCATCCTAAGAAGAGTAGGAGAAAGATGTTTCTTAGTTTAGGTACTCATTAATTCAGTACCATCTGAGAGTACCTGCACAGCATATGTGCCAGGTACTATACCAAGGTCCTCTCTGTTGTGGAGCAGCAGTCATTGTAAACAAGCTGCACGCCAGGGAAAATCCTACTGCGGATGGGATTCAACTAGCTGGACAGTCTCCCTACATTTCTGAGAAACAACCTTCTCCTTCAGCAGGTACATTAGTGGATACGGAGCTACCTGCAGAAGCCAGGCTTTTCGCCTTTCATTTCTTGCCTGCCCAGCATCCACCTTCCCACAGCATCCTGAACGGTGGGGAAGCCAACCCCAACACTCAGTGACCTGGACAAAGACCCCTCGGGGAGGACACACGGTCCAGGATCGGCCGGCTGGCAGGGTCCCTCCACCTAGTACAGGCTCTGGTGAGATGCAAACCCGGATTTTTGCCAAAACTCTCTCTCTCTCCCTCTCTCTCCCTCTCCCTCCCTCTCGCCCCCCTCTTTCACATACACACGCACATACAAGTGCATTTGAATAAGTCAAATTTCTCTATGATGAAATTCAACTGAATTCACTAAGCACTACTCCTACAATGCAAACACTATAATGGCAAGGAGTTTCGGGGTTTTCTTTGTTTGGTTTTGTTTTGTTTTGTTTTTGCCTTCATTGCTGAGTCCACAGTGCCTAACACACAGTAGAAGCCCATAAATGCTTCTTGGGTAAGTGAATAAACGAGTGAATGCTCTCTTGGGGGAAAACCTCCTCTCCCCCCCATGAGACACTGTGAGCTGCTCAGCACATAGTAAATGTTTAATGCGGCAGTGGAGCTCTGGGGCCCAGTTCTGGGCCTGCCTCTGCAGTCCACCTCTCTGTGGCTCAGTTCCCACGCTGAACCAACAGAGCCTCCCAAGATGCTCTCCTGTGCCCCCTCCCCTCCAGCTGAGACGGCCCAGGAGTCTGAGCAGTCTTCATTCACTGCATGCTCACTAGAAACACTCAAGGAAGAGAGCCCCCTCTCCCCGGCAGGCCCTTGCCTGGGAAGCACCTGGGCGGCACTGCCTACTGTGACGCCTCTTGCCTCCCTCTTCCAGGAAAAGCAAAATACTCAGGCACTGCTGGTCCTTGCAGTGTTTGCATTAATGAACCATCTTGGCCTTTGGTCTGTCAACCACATTCACAATCAGCTTAAGGGGGCTTCTTCACTTCCCAATTGAACACGGGGGAGAACCAACTAATTAAACTAATGAATGTATTATCTAAGGTTTGTTTACCTCTCTCGTGGCTTTGAGGGACAGTTTCTCTTTTCTAATGATGAGTTAGATGCTGGTTTATAGACAACAAGGAAAGTGCATGGTGCAGGGTCAGTTCTGAGGAAAGAGTTGTAGAGTTTGGAGTTTGCTGACTCTACAAGCATAAACGTCTTCTCAAGACACAGGGTCAAGGTTTCTGAAGTATGACAAAGGTTACGAGTGAATCTCAGATCTGGAGTAAAATTAATCTCTATGTGTCAAGCCCTTAATGGAGATGCTTCCATGATCCAGCAGGTGCTTGAGTCTGGGATTAACTAATCAATTAACAGCCCTGGGTTCAGAATCTTCATCCATGAAAGGGAGAACAGAATACTAAATCCAAGACTGTTGGAGGGCTGAGTACGAGCGCCTGTGTCTGGCCAGTGCTGGCACACAATTAGTGGCACATACCCAGGATTGTCTGGTGCCCTCAGCTCGGCAATCCGTCGCTGACATAGTAACGGCTTTTCAGGGATAAAGAGACACTGCTCAATTAAAGGCTAATATTGTTCATTATAGTGGTGTATTTTTTATCCCTGAAGAGCTGCTACTAAATTAGTATGAAAATTAATATTTTATATCACTATGGGTCCCCTGGGGATCAGCTGCAGGCTGCTCCTCTCAGTCACGAAGGGACCTGAGCTGAAGGAACAGCCCCCAGGGAATGATGCCAGTGGCAGCGGCAGAAAACAAGATAGGGAAGCATGGAAACATGGAATAAAGGAAATGTGCTTTACTCTCCCTTCCCTCTGCTCACCCCTGCATCCACTGCAAAGTCCAATGCTCAGAATCCTGGTGTGAGAAGATGCAGGTGGAAACCTCCAGGGAACTCTGAGCAGTGTCTTCACTTGAGACACTGACAGCGCAGAGCCTCTGCCTCTGGCCATGAGATGCTCTTGTGAGGGGGTGGTTCTAATTAGGATGTGAATGCTGAAAGGCACCCTACCAGAGGGTCAGAGAGAGCGTCAGAGGCTCCCTGCTCCTTAGAATCATTTCCCTGGGGCACCACCTTTCCTAAAATCTCGGGTGTGTGGCTTGATATCTTTAACTCTGTCCCTTAGTAACAGAGCTTGGGTGAGACTATTGCTTAAAAAATCCTCTGATTTCCGGATTTAGAACACATTTCCTCTCAGTTTTTAGATATATATTTTGATACCGATTGATTATCTGTTTTCTACTTCTCTTCCTGAAATGTTAGTCTCACCATTTCTTCTGTGATTTAAATTAATTACCACTCAAAGGACACTGCAGTAGTTGACCAATCTACCCTGAGTATTACTCTTTCTTGTCAGCTGGTCCCTTACTCTGGGTATGAGGTAACTTTGACAGTAATATATTTTTAAGTCAAAGAGAGAATTATTTCAAGGTTCCTAAGAAGAGGTTTCCCCCTGGGGCTAGGGACCACAGGTGATGACAATGGCGACTGCGCTATCAGGACGGGGATGAAGATGAGGGAAGCCTCAATGCATTGAGTACATTGTGCCGCGTGTCAAGCAGAATAGAGGCAGTGCCACTCAAGGACAGGTGTGCTGCCCGCAGCTCAGCATCACATGGCAGCCTACTAGAAATGCAAAACCCAGGACCCCTCGAGAAGCCCTACTGAATCAGAATTTGGAGGCTTGAGCCCAGACGCCGCCAGGATTTTAATAAGCCATCAAATGATTCTCCTGCACGCTTACATTTGAGAAGTGGTGGTAACAAACAACCCCAGAGTCTCAGAGGCTTAAAATATCCAGGTTTATTTCCTTCTCTCACCATGGGTCCCTCAGCTTCAGCTGCAGGCTGCTCCTTGCAGTCAGGAAGGGACCCCGGGGGCTGATGGAACAGTCCCCGGGGAATGATACTGGTGGTGGTGGAGAAAAAGATAGAGAAAACAAGCTCTGGCTCTCAAGCTTCCAGCCAGAAGGGATGCATGTCTCTTCTGCTCACTGATAAGCCAGAACCTTCGCTTGAATATACTATTGCTCCAGCTTAGACAAGACAACAATGGCTTCTCTTTGAGTTTTATGTTGCAAATACCAACATTTCCCCTCCTCTCCTCATTTCACGTCAAAATAAATATTTTTCAGTAAGAGGAGAACAAAGAGCTCTGAGTTGATGAACACTTGGATTTGGTCTTTGAATGTCTGGCTTCCCTACAGCTGGGTTTGCAGTGAATCCTGGTGCTGCTGATAGCTAACACAGACTCTGAGTAAGTGATGCCTGGGCCCACTCTGCTGAAGGTCCACTTCATTAACACACTACAGCGAGGGAGAACGGGGCACCCTGGCTGCCTTTACGGCAGCAGCAATCACGACAATGATAAAGATTCAGTTAAAATGGCCTAGCTTGGCCACACTCTGAATAGGTCTCACAGAGGGCCACTGGGGACCAGGGCTCGAGGGTTTCACTAAACAGCCAGCCGAAAGTACAGGAAGAAGACTGTGGCAGGAAGGATTTAGTTCTATGCAGAGCTTTCACTTGTAATTTCTGGAAAGCCACATTTTGTCTCCTGCTAACAAACAACCGTGTCTTCCATTTATTCCTGCTTGAGGCACTCATTACACCCTAACAAACAAGAACTTATTTCAGATAGTTAAGAGGACTGATATCATAAATTCGTATCAGGAACCTGGATGGCATTTCAAGCCCTTTCTAGCACAGTGGATTTGGATCTCAGTTCACAAAATCAGGTTTGGGAGGAATTTCCACAAGAACGACTCTATTTACTTATTCGACATCTTGCCTTAGTTTCTTTTCGAAGCCCTCATTCCCCAAGGTTGGCAGAGACTCAGCCTGAGCCTGTCCAGGACCACCCTCCTTCTGCCAGCTCTGTATTTAGTGCCTGGATGCACATCTGATCCTCAAGCCCACCTCGCAGGCCAGTGTCCTCTG
This sequence comes from Cabassous unicinctus, assembly GCA_029593785.1. NCBI lineage: Eukaryota > Metazoa > Chordata > Mammalia > Cingulata > Chlamyphoridae > Cabassous > Cabassous unicinctus. Next base: position 14,805 of record JAQZBX010015034.1, read on the forward strand.
AGATGCCACAGCTAGGATTCAGATCCTGACCTCTCTGACTCCAACGTCTACACTGCTTTCTATTACTCTTTTTGCATACATGGGTAGTTTTGACTTGAGCTGGCCCTAGGAAGGAAACTTTTACCAAGTGGAAACCTGTTCTGTTGCTTTTACTACAACTCAAGCACCAAATCCCTTTTCTCTCGTCTCATGAGCTCCTGTGTAATCCATTTTATGTGGTCATTGCTCTGTGTGTGTGTCCAAGCATAACAATTTTGCTACCCAAATTCTTTTTCTTTTCTAACAAATGAGTGTGTTTACATTTCTTAGCGTAGGTCCTCCTCTCCTAATAACAGTGTAAAGTACTTTGAAAGGACCCAGACATAGGCAAACTATGAGAGGAACTGATAGAAAGAAATCTCTGAGAAAGTTCTGACACAACTATTACCCACCCAGCATTGTTGGCAATAGTTAAGGATGTCAGTTCTAGAATAAGGCAGAACTGTGTTTGAGTCTTACGTCTCATTGACCCGAAGAGTTACTTCCTTTTGCTGTCTCTGTACTCTCATCATAAAATAGGTAAACTGGTGTTTTACACACGGTTGGTTATGTGAAGATTTAAGAAATAATACCTGTGAAGTGCACAAATTGATACCCAGCATATAGAGACACTTAATGTCAGCTGCTTTATCATCATCATCTTCACCATCAATATCATCATCCTTTTGGACAATGGATAGATACTTCTGGCATCATACATCAGGTATGATTCTACGTGATTCTTTCTATTCCTAGGTAATCCACGAATTCTCACCTCTAATGATTTAGGTGATTATCCTAACTACTTACCACTAAGTCTTCTGAAATTTGGTAGCTATGAAAGGTCATGGTGTTTGGAGTTAAATACAAGTGGGATTTAATTTTGGCTCTCTTCTAATAACCTTTGTACATTTGGGCAAGTATCTTAACTTCTCTGAAACTCAGTTTCCTTCTTTCTAAAATGAGAAAAAGTCCCAGTTGGTAAGGATGTAGAATAAGTGAGATAAGATAGGAGGAAGTGCCTAGATTTTAGAAGGTACTTCCCAAATGCCAGTTTCTCTTCTATTTTTTTTTCTATGCTTGCTGGAATGAAAAGTTTTTGTGGGCCCAGATTAATATGCCTCTGATGAACGCTGACAAGTTGATCCAATTATTAATCTCTTGATAATTCGCGGTTCCACTGAACCAAATCAGGAGTTAGGGGGCAAGAGGGACCAGGCATTGCAGGCAGAGAGGTCAGCCTCCTGGAGCAGAGTGCAGAGTGGACACAGTGGCAGTAGATCTGGAGCTGCAAACAGGTGCTACCCAGATCACCACGTGCAGTGAGGAGGGTGGCATCCAACACACAAGAGAGCTGCCTCCAGAACCCTGGGGGAAACCAGGCCCAGGTACATATCCAGAGTCCTAGATATACAGGCTGGATATTTACTGAGAAGTTTATATGTACTGAAAAGTTAGATAAACCCCTTGATATCCATTTTATCATTTATCTGTGATATTATCCATATGATGGACTTATTCCCATTTCATAGATGAGAAATCTGTTTCACCAAGGCCCAAGCACAAACACCTGGTAGGTAACCATGGGGATAAATCCCCAGAGAAAGCCAGAAATAATAACTAATGTACAATTTAGTTCAGTATGTCACTAGTGTGGATAAAATTAAGTAAAAAAAAAAAAAAAAATTAAACATCATTGGCTCATAAAGTAAGGCAGTTACTTCCTATTCAATTATCTTTTAATTCCACCTATCAAATCAAGGAGAAAATCTCTGTTGGTGCCAGAACATCTTTGAAATTTCCCAAACACTAGCTAATCTCTTTTTTAAAAAGAAAGTGGAGCTATTGGTGAGGATAGTTAGAATTTATAACATTAGCATGGCCATCATATTTTTATATGTCTATCTTCCATATTTAGAAAGGGATACAAGTTTTCCATTTGTGCTAGTGATAGTTTCCTTTTTATTAAAGTTGCCTTAATAAGTAAACTAAACCTGACTAATTCAGTTGTTATTCTATTACAGGTAAAATCAGGTAACTTGAATAGTTTGAGAAACATGGATGTACCTAAAGCAGCATGGGTGAGGAGGGAGCAACCAAAATAAGCGGGAAGCACAGAGGGGAAGGGGGTAAAGGGGGGATCTTTCTTTAGCTGCCCACCTCAGTAGCTTTCATAACAGTGATTCTTTGAGGAAGATAATCCCCATGTTTGACAACAGACTGGAAAGATGACATTCTGAGGACATGCCGATGGCAGGCTGAGGATGCAGCTCTTGGCAAAGCACTGCAGACTCACTTGGCCAGATGAAAACACAAGGACAATTCGATCTGACCTTGGAGAGCAAGCATGAAAGTGTCCACACTGAGCAGGGCACTCAAGTTCAGAGACACAGGAGTTCAAGTCCTGCCTCAGCCACTTCCACGTCTGGGACCTGTGGCAAGTCAGGTAACCGCTCTGAGCTCTAGTTTTCTCCTCATCTGCAGTTCACCATCAGGATTAAATGAGATGACAAACATAACGTGCCACCCACGGGGTCTGGGGTACAGTAACCCTCAATAAATGGGGCTATTGTCATCATTTGGCTCCCGGCAGCTGCGTTCATGGGCTGTCTGACCTCGGGCACATCATGACACCTCCGATGGTCGGGTTTATGGGTAAGCTGGAGTCAACTGGACCTAGTGAGTTACTGGGACAACTGAATGGGATAATGTAGGCCACGTCCCCAGCACTTTGTGTGTTAACAACAAGTAGCTGTTGTTATAATTTTCCAAAATCAAGAAGGAAAATTAACCATCAAAATACTTCCAGCTTCTGTTACGGCATTTTAGCTTGTTGAGAAGCTCCCAATATATCAACTGAGCTTCATAAGAATGCAACAAGGACAATATGCCCAACATTACTGTCTCTATTTAATGGATAAGAAAATAACACCAGAGGGGTCACACATTATTCTGAAGACACAACCCCACGTGAAAAGAGCAGGACTTTTTCTACGATATGCCCAAGAAGGAAACAAGGCATTTGAAATGATTGTCATGGCTCTGCACATATCAACCAAATTAATAATACACACAACAAAACATTGACTGATCTCTTACAATGAACTCTGCACAGACCTAAGAACTTTACATTTCTTATTTCTTTATATTCTGATCACAATTCCATGAGTTTGGCCCTTTCTTTGGATAGCCATTTTACAGATTAGCAAACTGAAGGGCAAAGATTAAATCACATGTCTGATGGGATGAAGCCAGGATTTTAAGCTAGGAATCTGACTCCAAAGCTAGGGTTTTTACTTCTTGTGTCACATTGTATCCATGAAATATGTAGGTAGATGTATCTCAAATAAGGCAAAGGAAGTCGAGTGAATTTCTCACTTTTCTAAGATAACTATTGACAGGTCTTAAATGTAGCCTTTTTAAATAGCTCTAGATGTTAAGTATAGACATAGATATAAATCTAGATGTGGATATAGAGCTAGAGATGTAGATGTAGGTATAGACACAGATATGGATATGGATGTAGATTTAGATGCACATGTGGGTGACAGAGACATAGATATGGATGTAGGTATAGACGCAAATATATTTATATATGTAGATGATGTAGATATATAAAGTGGAGATAGAGACATAGGCATAGAAATAGATGGAGATGTAGGTATAGTATAGATTTAAATAGAGATGGAGATAATAGTGATAGGTAGAGGTGGGTAGAGGCAGAGAGCCAGGTAGAGGTGGGTAGAAGTAGAGAGACAAGTAGAGGTGGGTAGAGGTAGAGACATGTAGAGGTGGGAAGAGGTAGCGAGACGAGCAGAGGTGGGTAGTGGTAGCGAGCCAGGCAGAGGTGGGTAGAAGTAGAAAGAAGAGTAGAGGTGGGTAGAGGTAGAGAGCCAGGTAGAGGTGGGTAGAGGTAGAGAGATGAGTAGAGGTGGGTAGAGGCAGAGAGCTACCTCTCCCAGTTAGGCTGTGTGGTCCAGGCTACCTTCGCTAGAACCACAACTGATACTCATCTCCAGAGACAGTCTTGGCTGTTTTTTACATCTTCATTAAGTAGCTTCCATTATTCATTGCCCTGAAAATACTGTGGTAAACTTGACTTTCGGTGAGCAAATCATTGCTTAGATTTTAAAACTATTCCTTTACTTGCTCAAGACCAACTACCACAAAGGAACTGCAGGCATGTGTCTGTACTTGCGGGTGGCTTAGCAATTAAGCCTCGTTGAGGCCCATTGTAACAGAATGAGGCCTACAATTAAGACCCAACACCACATACTGCCCCGGCATCAGGGGACACCAGGTGGGCTGGAAAGGCCTAACAGAGGACCCTGCTCCTCAGCTCCCGTGGACAAGGTCCTCTTGCCAGCCAACCTCCTCATCAAGGGCAAGAGCCCAGTGCTTGCTTTTCTCTGGGTACTGGGCTTCGGTTCCCTGCCAGGCCTCAGAATTATTCAAACAAGCTAGTTCATCCTCCTGTGGGAAGAGTGGGCACCTCGCCCTCTTTTTATTAGAGTCGGCCTCCCTCAGGCCCTGATCTTTCACTCCATTCCTGAGGGCAAGCCCCGTGTGGTGCTCTGTGGTGAGCGGCGTCCTCCTCCCCCGTGCTGTGAGCATATGAGACTAATAAACTGCTGTCCATCTCATCCGCCCAGTGTAGCGTGTTGTGTACTTGGCCATCCTTACAACTCTAGAGTGGGAAACCCTCCCTTGCCAAGGGGATAAAAATAAGGTGACGAAAATAGCTGTCACCTCTTCCACATACACATTGTTGTTCAGACTAAAGAAGGGTTTTTCATCTAAACCCTGAACCAGGGGGAGAAAATACAAACAGTTGGCAATTCAGACCCAAACACATGCAGTAAAAGCCATTTGTGGTGTGATGTGTAAACAAGTTGCCATGGTCAAGTTCATGTGTCAACTTGGCTAGGCTATGGTGTCCAGCTGTTTGGTCAAACAAGCACTGACCTGACTGTTACTGTGAGGATATTTCATGGATTTATATCATGTCAGTCGATTGCATCTATGGCTGGTTGCATCTACACTCAACAAAGGAGATTGCCTTCAACAATGAGAAAAGTCTCATTCGATCATTTAAGGGCTTTAATTGGAGAACTGATGATTTCAGCAGTCAGAAAGAAGCATTTGTATCTCTACTTCAATCAGCCAGCTTCTCTTGGAGAATTAACTCAATACCAAAACCTTCACTGGAGCTCCCAGCTTGCAGCTTGCCCTACAGAGTGTGGAATTGCCACTCCCCAAGGTCGTGTGAGCCAATTCGTGTAATAAATCTCATAATATTTAAATTATACCTGATTCCTTTGGAGAGCTCTGACTGATACACAGGTGTCACGCAGAGACCCTGTTTCCAGAATCGGTACTTACAATCACCCTCTTGGCTGGAGATGGGGTTAGGAGCATGCCTGAGAGTTTGAATCACAGCAAAGTTTGACTGTGGAAGCCAGAAGGTATCTGCCAGATCTCTTTTTTTTTTAGGCACTGGGACTGGGGATTGAACCCTGGATCTCATGTGTGGGAAGCTGGTGCTCAACCACTGAGCCACATCAGCTCCCCTGAGTTGGTTTTTTCATTTGTTTTGCTTATCTGTTTTTTTGTTTTTAGGAGGCACCAGGGACTAAACCCGGGACCTCCCATGTGGGAAGCAGGCGCTCAACCGCTTGAGCCACATCCGCTCCCAGATTTATTTTTCACTGGCTCTAGAAGAGGCATGAGGCTAAATTATACCATTAGTAGGTTTACCACTGAGAAAATTCAACACAGACAGCAAATTCTCTGCATTTCGGCTTTCCCTCCTCAAAGTGATCCAGCTGCCTTGAAGGAATTCCAACCTTAACTCTCGTAAATATCATGGGCTCTCAGAAAGGTCGCTGACCTCCCCAGAAGCTCTGAACACTGCCATTTCAGTTCCAAACAAAGACTTCACAACTGTTGGATTTAAAAGACCCACCATTATTTCTGTCAGAATCTCAGGAGGCTGTCAGCCTGCCCTTATCTAGCTTTTGTAGGACCAGCTAGGATAATTGTAAAGAATGATTATCTGCCTGCCCAAAATACCTTATCTGTCAGTGTCCTTGTACATTGTCATGTAATTAGCAGAAAGGGAAAAGAATTGGCCTGCAGTGTCAAGGTGGAAATGGCTTTGGCTGTCCTCTGAAGGAAACAAGGAGAGCAAGATTGAGAGCAAGCAGGAAGGGAGGCCTGAAGGTGCCATAGGCAACAATCCTTAGAATTTATAATTGAGAAAAAGGTGAGGCTCAGAACCCAGGGTAGGGTCTGCCATCCCCAGGTTTTTAAGGGGTGATATATACTTGGCTGTGCCCTAGATAACTCTGGAAGGACACACTCACACACACTCGCGCGCTAATAATGACTATCTCTGGATTTGAGAACTGAGAGGCTGTATGATAAAGGATAAGGTTAAAATTATAAAATGCTCCTTTGTATTGTTTGAATTATTTAAATCATGGACATGCATTACATTTATAAACACATATAATCATTTTTCCCTGCCCCCTGCTTAAATAATAACAAAACATTTATAACTACCCAACATGTCTTTCGTACTGTGTCAAGCACTATACCACAGACGCTAATTTTGTTGTTTCATTTATTCTTTATGACCATCCCACAAGGAAGGTACTTATTAGATAGCCCCATTTTAGGAAGTGGGACATGGAGGCTGAAAGAGGTTTTAAATAATCACCCAAAGACATTATGAACCAGTTAACCTGATCTCAGATATGTTCTCTCTGTCCCCAGAGTCTGCTTGCCTAACTTCTGCCCTCTATTCCTATCAATTCTGACAGGTTAGGGACTTCAACCTCATAGCCACACTTTCATAAATAATTTGCTCAAACCTAGAGTGTTTTAAAAGTTTTATCAGGAAAATTGGACTATAGGTTTAGGATAGATTCTAGGAATAAGGTTTTACTTGGAACTCAAGTATCCTAGATTCATTTCCTATTTTAACTATTTATCAATAGCAAAGCAGAAATTTTTACTCAATTTCCCAAATTGCTGACATTTTTGTAAAAATAGTGATGGTTCACAGCAGCCAATCTCTGGAATTCTAAAATTTATTGTCACTCTATGTCCAGTCCTTCCACTGAATTTCCTGATGACAATCTGCGTAAGCATTATAAATAATTAACTGCAAATTTCACTAGTAAAGTTCATCTTGGAACTGTGACATTTTCCCCAAATAAGTGGTAAATGAAGCTAAATTGCATTCATTGACCTAAAATTCAATAAATATTTGCTGAAATCCACTCTACGTCAGCTTTTGGGGAACAAAGGAACTTAGTCTTTGGAGCTCAGTGTCAAGCCGCCCAGAGATGTCAAACTGCCCAGAGATGTTGTTTTGACTTGTTAATTCTTATTATAAATGGTTAGAGGCGGCAGCAACTGGGATTTTTACAAGTGCCTGGATGGAAAACTTAGTGATGGCATACAATACTTGCTCGCCTTTTCACCCCTTCTCCTCTAGGATCATTAAGCATGGGGAAGCAAAAGTCCTTCTAAGTAAAAGGCAAATTAATTTAGTGTCGTGTTCTTGGAGAAATGTAAAATGCTACACTCATCAGAGACAGTGGGGAGAACAACAAGCAAAGCAAGAGCAGCTCCTAGACAGAGACCAGGGGGACACACACAGGACCCCAGGAGGAACCTGGCAGGTGCTCCACATTTATGGAAAATCACACCCTTTTGTGACCTGCCACATGGAATTTCCCCCAAGACGTTTTTTACTTTCAAATCTTTCAGACTAAGGTCTTCTTCTTTTTTTAAATTCACTTTTTTATTGAGATAATTGTAGGCGTACTTGGAGTTGTAACGAATAATGGAGAGAGATCCTGTTTAACATTTACCGTTTCCCCAAAGGTAACATTTTACAGAACTATAAAACAATATCACAACAAAGATACTGGCATTGCTATAATCCACCAGCTTACTCAGATTTCCCAAAGTTATACTTGTACTCATTCCTGTGTGTGTGCAAGTGTGTGTGTATATTTAGTTCAACATGATTTCACTGAAACGGCCCCAAACTTATTAGCCTCCTCAGCTTCTCCTTTCGAGCTTATTTTGCAAGCACTGCCCAAAACTCCTTCATAAGAGCTCCTTCTTCTGGGCCAATCTAACCGGAGCATGTGCAGAAGTCATGGCTGGTGTCCTCAGATGATCTCAGAGACCCCAGGCAAATCCAATTGAGGTCCTTCAACAAGGAAAATCTGGTGGAAAGCCTGCAAATCTATGCCTAGCCAATCAACCATGCCAACACACACCTCCTATCCCCATAAAAATCTCCATTAGCCCTCAAGTTGGGGGGACAGATTTGAGCTTGCCGGTCGACCTCACGGTAAAACTCTTTTCTCAAAATCCTGGTGTCACAGCATTGACTTCTGTACACATCGGGCAACAAGCCCTTGCTCAGTGACATAATCACGTATATAGGTTTGGGTGTCCACTATCCCAGTCAACATACTGAAAAAAGCTCCATCATTACAAGGAATCCTCCTGTTGTAAGTTATCAAACGTTGTTATATGCTGCCTCGGCACCCATCTCACTTTGGCTAAGCCGGGTGCCTCACCACCGGCCTTTGGCAGAGTTCATGAACAGCTTTCCAGCCCTGGGGCATAAACTCCCCCAGAGCCCAAGCCCCAACCCGCATCAGGAGCCCCCTCCCACACCAGCCTCATATCTTCCCCCAAACCCACAGCCGGTCCCAAATGATAAGCTAGCACCCTGGGACCCCCAGTCGCTTTCCTTTTTTGTGTGCGTTTGCTTTAAACTAACCAATCCTTGACTCGTGCAGGAAACCTACTAACCCCACCCCGGGCCACAAAGGCACAAGCCACCGGCCCTCTTGCTCTGCCTGTGTGCTCCCCCCCTGTGGGTGAGCCACCTGAGCAGATGGTTGCTTTTGTCGACCCCTCACGGCGCCCCTCTCTCCCTGGGACTTGTGAGTAACACACTATCTCTTCTCATGCTTTATGACCTCGGTTTCCCATCATGTCATACCTGGCCTCCACCTGGACCCAAAATTAAAATCCAGCTTAAATAATTCAAAGCATTCCTCTTGCCTTTTCGTAACCCTTCCTCCCCCCATCAGCTGTGCCTAAACCCTGGTAAGAGCTAATCTGTTCCCCATTTCTATAACTTTGTCATTTCAAACATGTTACATAAATAAACATGCTTTTCTGGAATTGGTAATTTCATTCCGCATAATTCCCTGGGGATTCGTACAAATTGTGGTATGTATCAATAGCCCGTTCCTTTCTGTGCTGAATGGTATTCTATGGGATGGATGGGCTGTGCTTTGTTTAACAAGTCACCAGTTGTTGACATCTAGGTTGATTCCAGTTTATGGCTATTACCAAAACAAAGCTGCCATGTATACAGGTTTTTGTGTGAACATATGTTTTCATTTCCCTGGGATAAATGCCCTGAGTGATGCATATAAGATCTCAGAGATCAACTAGAGACGGGCGACTACAGATGTGTCCCAAGGAATGCTGATAAGAGCTCTAGTAATAACAAACAGCATCAGAAAGAAGAAGGGAGCTTATGAAGCAGTGCTCGTGGCACATCTATCCCTCATACACAGACTTCAGCCATACATCACGGCTAGGCAGTGGTGCCATAACTAGGAGAGTCGTGCTTTTTATGGAAACATGAGGATCACAGGGCACGTGCTTTCTCTGTGATCACTGATTTACAGCCTGTAACCTTTTCTCATAACTTTCACACAGAGCTGTGATCCCAACCAGTGCTCAGTGTATATCAAACACATGTGGCTCAGAGCTTCACATCCAAAACATCTTTCAAAGGACTCGTTCCCAGCTTCTGGAGCTGTGTTTATCTCATTAGCTTTTCTAGGTGTTATAATTTTATGAGTCCCACAGTCAAAACAGTTTGAGAAACATAGTTATAGGAAAGAAACCATTAGGTGTTAAGATTAGAGAAATAAGATACCTGCAATAAAAGGTCATTATCAAATTAATGGGATAAGGGGGATGTCTCTGTAATTAAAGAAACATATAAATGTGTACTAATATAATCCAATGCATAGGCAATTCATATTACCCTTAAACATTAATGATCAAAGGTACAGAATGAAAAATATGATGCTCCCCCCCAAAACATTTCTAAATAATAGCAAGAGTCCAAATAAAAGTTTGTTTTCTTTGTTTTCTCAGGACAGCATCACTGCAATAAAAAGTGCTCCAAGTCTGAAGACTTAGTGAGCCCACCTATACCTGTGTTTGTATTAACACTTCAGTCATTAGTATGAAGAAGTGACCGCAAAGTGACATAACAGAGCTCTTCCATTTTCCTAACGTCCAGCGGATTTCAAACTGCGCTCCAAGAAACCTCAGGTCCCCCCGTAGCGCCGGGCACGGGGGGAACTGGGGCACGAGGTCACTTGGTGTGTGGTTCCTGCCCTCCCAAATGGAGAAGCACAGTTTTGTTCAGGATCCAGGTCAAAGGACAATGTTCTTAACAGCAGCATCAAAGGCATAAAATGAAACAAGGACCTGACACAGGACAAAGGGGTCTATCTGCGAGGCTGTGTTCAGCTGCAGTAACACCATCCAGAGTCACTGAGCCTGTCTCTTCTCTTCCTTGCGCTCTGCCTTCTCCTACCACTTCTAAGCTCAGCATCCACAGGGGGCGGCCCCAGATCCGCCTGTGACGTCCTGCTACACAGCATGTAAACCAGGGAGAAACGCGGGTGGATAAAAGGAGGCTTCGTGTGCCACCAAGCCCCGCCGACACCTGGGGACTTCCTCTCACGTTTCACTGGCCAGAATGTGTCCCAGGCTCACCTCTAGACCAGTCTGCGGGAAAGGGATCGGGGTGGCCGTGACGGCTCCTGCGGCTGGGAACAGCAGTCCAACAGACGCAGGGCTCCGTTAGCAGGCCCGGGTGGGGCTGGCAGCCAAGGCCGGAACGTAATTCCACTCACAGGCAGCTACTCCCTTGGAAGACTGCAGTCTGACTCTATTCCCTGGCACTAAAGGAGGAGACAGGGTTGTGGGGAGGAGGGAGCACAAAACATCTTTTCAGGAATTGATAATTGCCCAAACAAATCCATAATAAGGAACATCAGTTACATTCACATGGAAAAAAACACATCATAGGTGGGAACTGTCCTCAAGGAGAGAACACATTTTGGGAGGTAGCACCTTCCCTTCTAATTTAAGTTCTGGCTTTCCTAAAAATTGTTCTTCCTAGATTTATCATGCTTCAAGAATTGAGCTCGTTGTATTACACAAAGTCAACACGAAGCCACATCAACTCATTAGAACAGGTGTCAGCAAACTGTGGCCTATGGGCAAAATCCAGTTGGCTGCTTATATTTATAAATAAAGTTTTATTGGGACACAGCCATGCCCATTTGTCTGTGCACTCTCTCTGGTGGCTTTTGTGCTCGACCAGCAGAGCTGAAAGTTGCAGCAGAGACCTTCTGACCTATAATGACTGCAACAGAAGGTCGTTATCAAATTAATGAGATAAGGGAGATGTCTCTGTAATTAAATAATCATAGAAATGTGCATCAATAATGTTATGGATATTTCCTATCAGGTCCTTTGCAGAGAAAGTCTGCTGAAATCTGCATAGGAAGCCATGAAAGCAATTTTAGGAATGAAAGGTTAGAATTGCTTTAAAAACAGCTTTGAGTCTGTAGTGCAGACTGGCATAATTCCTTCACAGCCGTGGGGGGAATGTGTACCCTGCAAACTACTTTAGGCAGAGAGGAAGCAGCTTTACTTTAACAGCGCATTCACTGTCACCTCTGTGGCCCCTTCTGAGCCTTATTAAACCTGGTCATTTCGTGACAAGTCATACTGCACAGCCACTGAAGGAGGTCTGGACGTTCGTTTCAAGCTGAAAACACAGCTACAATTAGAAATTTGACAAATATATTGCTCAGGATGCAATCAGGAGTCAGAAATCATGTTATTTGAACTGGAAAATGAACATTACATTTTTTTAGCTATTAGAAGGTGGTTAACTTTGAAAAGAGGTGAAAGAGGACTCTAGAGGTCCGAATGGGCAGGTGTAAAGGGCAGTTACCACCTCTAAACTGAGCAAAGGAGGACAATAAAGGGACTGAGGACTATGCAGAGAACTTTCTGCCCTGAATACTGAGATCCTGAATTCTTCCTAAAGGGCCGGGCCACTGCGGGACTGTGCAGAATGCTGCGGGGGACACCGAGGCCCTGCTCTGCAGAAAGGGCCACAATGGCTAGAGCATGTGGGTGGCCCAAGCCGCCTGGAGAAGCTACAGGTGGGGGGAGCAGGGCCCCGGTGTGCAGTGGGGGGAGCGGGACCCTGACACAGCCCTAGGAAGGAATCCCACCCTGCCTTCCTGCCACCATCTCTTACAGTGTTGCTACAGCGCCCTCTATGGGAGAAATCTGACACTTTGCCAGCTGGCAAAGGAGAAATGTCCACTTGGTTCAGCTGCAGTATCACAAAGCAAGGCTAAGAAGGGTGGATTTGGAGCTGACACAATAAATTGGCAATCTGGCAAAGCAATTCAAATATAGCCTTTAAAAACCATATCCTGCAAAGCTCATACACTGTGGTGGTACAAAGTTCCAAGGAACCGTGCGTGAATCACAGGTGTCTCAGACAGACAAACCAATAACTGAGGCAGGGTAGCTTTAGAGCTGGAGAAGTGACTGTGGTTCATGAGAAAGGGGTTGTCACAGTCACGCTGGCATCTCTGTGACAAACACATCCTCAATTCCAGAGCTGCTCAGGAGTTACTAATGTTTTCAAGGCTTTTCAGGGAATAAAAAAACGTGTGATGCCATGTGAGTTGTGAGATGAATATAAACGGACATGAATCAATCACTGCAGGGAAGGCCATCGTTTTCCCATCAGACCAAATGACAACAGCCAAGAAGTCAGACATGGGAATGCGCTGACGCTAGACGGCAAGTCTTCAAATCGAGGTGGTGCATCCTCTGTGTCAGGTTAGGTCCTCCAGGAAACAAACCCAGCCAAGTAAGAAGTGCAAGGGATTTACTGGGGGTGTCTTCTGTGATGACAGTGGGAGAGGAAAGGAAGGGAAGGGAAAGCCTCGCCGCAATGCAGGTCGCACACCTGTGAAAGGAGAGGTCAAAGGATGGAGAACCAGGTAGGGAGCGCCCCAAGTGCACCTCTGATAAGGTATGGGCCAGTCCAACGGGGAGCTCCTGGGAAGGGCTGCCCAGGGCCAGCTCCACACTGGGCGTCCCTGCTGTGCTGTGAAGGTGCTGCCGCTGGGGGCCTGCCAGCAGAGGGCGCCACGTGCACCAACAGTTTCTTGACAGGAACTGTGGAAGGTCTGGTGAGCAGCCACAGCGTCCCTTTACAAAATATTTAATTGTGAAACATTTTAAAATGCATAATAGGCAATCATTGCAGGGAAATATGTAAGTAAAAATAAAGAAAAATTAAAATTACCCAAATCTTATCACACAGGAAAACCAAACATCTCTGAATATTTTGTGATAGTTTCCTTATAAATATGAACCTAAAAATATATGGGATTGGAGGGTTACAACAATGATGATTTACGTTGCTAAATAAGTTTGGTTTCAAATAACATTTCTAAGATGATAATGTAATATAAAAAGGTAAAATTTCAAACCAAATTTAACATGAAAAAATAAAGGAATATGCGATGTTTCCCTGCTTTATTAACTATGGGTACTGGACCCACATTCATATGATCAGTGTGTATCTCACACGCTGAACTGCACTGTCGCCTAGTAATACCTTCCTGCCTGCGCTGACCTGCACCCTATGGGAAGCAGTTTTAAAGTGCTATCTGTTTTACAAGGCATTTGGAATGTTTTACAGGCCAAGCCAACACCTTTTAAATATGTCTCCTCTATTGAAATCAATAATCCATTAGTTCAATGAATTATCTGCTCCTCTAGACATGCGGAATGTCTTGTCATTTTAAGTGGTCTCAGCTGGCTGCCTTGTACCCCTAACTTTTGGCTAGTTATAGATGTCCACTTGCTGTTCTCATATTAGCAGGTTTCTGCTCATGCTGGGGTGAGTATAAATACGGTAAAAGCGGAACAAGCTTTCCCTCAAACAATTCATCATACATGTAAAGCCCTTTCCCTTGGATATGGGACAAGCAGGTGGCTGCAATTTTTATCAATTAAAGTGTGACCCTCTTGCTGTATCTTCCACTTCTTCTTTGAACAAAACTGCTGATAGTCAAGTATTTATACTGCTTGTTTTTTTTCTATTTCCATCTTCTCTCATGGAAAGTTTTAATGAGAAATGTAACCCTAACTCACTATCTACTTGAAATCTAATGAGCAAAAAAGTGAATGTATTTCATACCCATACTAACAGCATTTGTGGAAATTATGAGTATGGACAAACCGTAATATTACTTTGTGGGCTTGTGTAATTTTCTTCTGCCCATGTTTGTGCTATCATTACAATCAAAATTCCTTCTCCTAAAAAATGGAGATGAAATTTAAAACTAAAGAAAGAAAAATGAAGGCAGATAGTAGCTGGTATATGAAGTTAATGCAACATTAGATGAGTTGCAAAACCTGAATAATTACAAATGGCAATAAGATAGGTTATTTTCCAGTAACTAAAAGTTTTCCTTCTTCTTTGCTATTTTCTCACTTGCAGAGCTACTGATGCACAAAAGTGTCCCTAGTGGGAGATGGGGGAGATAAATGCTGTTATGACCCTCAAGGAATTGAATGAGGAGCTTTATCTGTGGCTCAGCAGACATGAGCAATGCACATATCCCCGTGTCCATGTATTACTCATGCACTGCACCTGACAATGCTTTCAAGCCTGATGTGTGAACACAGACAGGTATCACTACCATCATCACCATCAACACCATCATCACCTCTACCCTCACCATCACCATCACCACCAAACCCATCATGGCCACCACCACAAACATCACTACCACTACTTCCTTTTCCAGATGGTCCCAAGGTTCTCCCTAAGTCATTGTGCCTACCAGGGTAGCACTGAGGCCACCACCAATACAATACCCCAAATCTGGCTGTGCTACTCGTCTCCCGTTGGGCTGGTGGTCCTCAGCGGTGAAGGAAAATGCCCTGCTCTGGTCTCCTGATGTGAACTCTGAGGCTGCCACCAGGTGACTGCATGACTTTAGGTATGGCACCCCACTCCTCTGTGGCCCTCAGCTTTTCCATCTCTAAATTCAAAATCCTGGAGTAGATGGTATCACAGGCTTCTTCCAGATGTAAATATCTATACCCATACTCTTAGTGAGGCAATATTCATAGATAACCAAAAGACCACCTGACAGTCGTAACAAGGAGAACTGCCTTTCCATAAATGGAAGACTGGATTCCTGGACAACCCCAGAGACTCAGGCCCTACTGAGGCCCATTCTCCTTCAGTGTGGGCATAACCTGTGACTTGCTTCTAACCAAGAGAACATGAGAAAAGAGAAGAGAATGTACAGACGATCCACTGAGATCAATAAACTTCATAAATCAACCCCTATCCCGATCAAGAAAAAAAATTCTGGCACAGACTACCGCTATCAAGAAGCAGAGTAGGGACATTGCCACTGGCTGTACAGACCTATACAGAATACTGCTGTCTGGGTGGACATGGGCTAATTATTCAACCTCTCTTTGCCTTGCTTTCCTATCTGTCAAATGAATGTGATAACCTCATAGTGCAGTTGTTAGAATTAAGTGAAACGCACTTAAGGCAATGGTGGTCACCCCGCAAACATTGGATGTAATTAACATTAACTGATCACGTGTTTCCAAAATACCCCAGGGACGTCGGCCATCCTTATGGACTGTGACACCGGGAGATGCCATCCAGCCCAGGCCCTGCTTGGGTTGCAGGACAGCCTTTTCAACTGGGGAGCGTCTCGCCACTCGGGAATGGGTGATGGGCATGGGGACCCTGTGGAAAGACTCATTCCCACTGGCCTGACAAGCAGGTGGAGTCCCAATCATGGCTTAGAGCTCTCAAAATTGGACTGGGGGTGTTTCTGATGGGGAGACATCTTGCTCCCACTGTCATGGCATTAGTTTGAATACATTTCACAGCTAATATACGTGGGATCCCGTAATAAAACCCTGGTTACAGTGACTTCCTTTGGAAGGCCGCAGAGCTGTACTTCTTTCATTGGCAGAAATGCAAAAAGCAATCCGTAGCTGCTACATTTGTGGTCTCATTCTGCCCCTTTTCTAAGCATTTGCCTTGGCCACCATGCTCACATTTCAGCAGACTCAGGCCCTGTCCTGCGATGCAGCACCAGCCTGTGCCACTGTCAGCCTCTGCCATTTGCTCCCAGGGCAGGAAGAGCACCTGAGGTTTCCCATTCTGTGCAGGACCGAGAAGCCCCACGGCAGGGATGGCACTGGGCATCCGACACCGTAGGCTTAGATAGCCCTTCCAGACTGGGGTTCCGCAGATTGCCCTCAGCAGAAGGAACCGCCCCACGTTCCCGAAACACTCCGCTTTCCCCTACACAGGGGGCTAGTACTTTTCAGGTAGTATTTAATTTTAGAGAGGGGAATCCAGGAAAATCCCTTCTACTCTCCTTATGGCTAAGCAAGATTACCTAACGACCTAGAGTTTGCTTACATACATGGCAGATAGTTCTTAAATCAGAGGCTCTTATCCAGCAATGCATATTCATCAACCACAAATAAATATTTTGTACCTACAATATAAATTGTAAGTTGGATCGTGGGCTATTAAAAATAATAACTGAAGCGCTTACCTGATTCAGATTTGAGAAACTCTGACTCTGATGGTGTGAGTGAAGCATTTGTTGATTGTCAGTGATGAATCTGGAAAATTCCTTAAATTGTTTCCTTAATTAAAAAACCAATCTACTGCCCCAGTTAGCAATTAATATGAAATATTGTCACCCACAAAGTTTTCACATTTTGAAAATGAGACTGTCTTGTAAAACAGAAAGCTGCAGGGTTTTTGTGAGCGGGAAAAGGGGATGCATGCTAAGGCGGGCAATCTCCTCTCTGCTCCTCCCCACCAAGATATCAGGTCCATTGGGCCTCTGTCCACACATTGCCAGTGCCCACAGACACAAGCCAGTATTTGAAACAAGGTAGATGGTTAATAAATATTTTTGTAAGTAAAAACAAATAAAGTGCAAGAACTGGTCATCATTCGACAGGAAGTTGAAGGAGCACTGCAGCAGATACCACGCACTGACATCCAGTTGCCCGTTTCTTCAGAACACATGGGAGCGGAGTGGCCCTGCTCGCCCGAGCTTCCCTCTCACTCTCTCACCCTCCCCAGGGTCCCCAGAGGCAGTGTCAAGATGGCGCTTCCATCAGCCCAGCCCTGAGTGACCTGCATGAGGAGGGCCAAGCCACCAACACCAGCCAGCTTAGGACCTGGGCTTTAAACAAAGGGTGAGCAAACTCTCTCTCTAGGGTAAGAGAGCAAATATTTTAGACTTTGCAGGCCATACGGTCTCTGTCGCAACCACTCGGCTCTGCTTTCCTAGAGTGAAAACAGTCATAGATAGTAGGTTAAAAAAATGGGATGGTTGTGTTCTAATTAAACTTTATTTACAAAAACAGGTGGTGGGCCAGATTTGGCTGCTGGGCCATAGTTTTCCAAGCCCTGCCTAAAACCACTGAAATTTGGAAGTTAGCACAGCATGACCTGACGTTAAGAAACTTAACATCCATTAAGAATGACCCTAAGCACGAGACACCAATACGAATGACGTTATTGGTGGATGCCATCACCTAGCATTACAGAGTACAGATGCCATGTTCAAACAGGTTTTTCCTAATTACACATTTTTGTCGTCTTCACTGCATTGGGTTGCTGCATCTGCGACATGATTAAACCTTTTCATCGTCTCCTATTTTTCATGTTTGCTTTCATCTCATCCACTGTTAAAGTGTATCTATGAGAACCCCTGGGTCCTGCCTACCATCAAATAGCTCAGAGGCTCCTGCCTACACAATACATGTATTTCCCCTGTAACTGGTTCTCCTGTCACAGACAGAAATCAACTAAACAGCAGACAAAGTTATTACTTCAGTCCTTTACAAGTAACATTCTAAGTCACTGCTGTGTTTAGAAGAAATTCTTACTATTCAGGGCACAAATATTGCTCAGCATATTATTATTACTCTCTAGTATTTGAAGTCCAAAATGTAACAAAAGTTCATTGCCATTCTCTGTATCTCAAAAACAAACAAAGCAACAAATCACTCCAAGATGGAAATGCTGTTTTTTCCTGGTGGTGGGATAAAGTGCAATTACTAGGTTTTTTTCTCTGTAATTTTTTCTATCTTCCAAAGTTCCTCTAATGAGCATGTATTACATTTGTACTTTTAAAAAAAGGAATTTATACGAAAGGAAATCTATTACTATTGCTATTCTTAATGAGTCTCTAATTAGATGGGAGGTATTACACATTTCACACCAAGCTGCACATGAACAGAGCAGTCAATCTCTGCAGAATTCTCTGGAGCTGGGATGTCATGTTAAGCTCAGCCCCTGTGCACGCTCTTCCCATGGGTATTGGTTGCCTGAGATGAGGTGATGAGAGCCATTCAGAGAGCAGAACCTGGTCTCAGAGAGCAGAGGGAATGATCTGCAATGTCTGCTCCAGATACAGACAGCTAAGCAGGGGTCTGCTTACCACACCTACCACTCGCTACACCGTGATGAGACAGTCTGTGAGGAATCATTTTTACTGATGCTAAATCTTCCCCCCCGCCCCGCAAAAAAAGCCCCATATACATGGAATATAGACAAAGGCAGTGATCAGACTCTCCTTCTCCCATAAAATTCTCACCCTGCTGAGTCTGATACCAACAATACCACCGGATACCAGAACTGCTACCACTCAGAGACTGAAGGGTAAATTCTGAAGAACTGAAAAATGCATCTCTTATTACCTCTGTACCAATAACAAAAAGGCAATATTAAAAATGCAATTGCACATTTATTCATATATGCAAATCATGTTTCCAGAAAATAAATTGGGAAATTAAACTCATCAACTCAACCCTAAACTAAATATTACATGATTAATCCTTACTTTATTCTCCTTTAGGGAATATAAAGACTATCAAAAATTTGAATCTGATCAGTTACTAAGTGTATTTGCTTGAGCAAAGCAATTCTTTTAATTTCAGATTTTCTGTCACTTTCTTATGGTAGATAAGCAATTGGGTTAACTAGTTACACACGCTTTATCATCTTTGAAACTGTAAAGTATACAATTTGATAGGTTTTGAGATATATTTAACCTGTGAATGCATTACCATACTCAAGATAAGGAATTACACATCACCCACAAAACTTCCTTTTTGCCCTCTTGTAACCTCTCCCTCCTGCGTGTTGCTATAAATTAATTTACGTGTTCTAGACTGTCATAGAAAGGGAACCATAGAGTGTGTAGTCCTCTTTCGCACAGCATAATTGTTTGTATGCCCATGCGTGCTGTCGGGTATATCAACAGATCATCCTTTTGCATTTGGTACTGGTAGTTCCCCACTGTATGGCTACACCACAGTTTACCTGCTCACCAGATGATGGACGTTTGGGGTGTTTCCAGTTTTCTGGCTATTGCAAATATGAACATCCACACAAGTTGTGTGGAAATAGGCTTTCATTATTCCCCTTGGCTAAATACCTTGGAGCATAAGAGCTGGGTCATACGGGAGGTATATATTTAACTTTTTAAGAAGCTGTCAAACTGTTTTCTGAAGTGGCTGTACAGTTTTACCCTCCTGCCAGCATGCGTAAGAGCTCCAGTTGCTCTGCATCCTTACCAATGCGCATTTCCTTTGTGGCAATAATATTCAGCCTCTTTACAGATGTCTAATTTCCTTCCATTTGTCTTCTTTGGCAATGGATTTACTCAAATCTTTGGTCCATTTTTATTAGGCTCTTTGCTTTCATATTATGGGTTTGGGAAGTGCATTCTGGACCCAAGTCATTTATCAAACATGAGTCACAATTGCTCACCTCAACGTGTGTCTTGCCTTTTCATTCTTTTAACAGCATCTTTTTAACAGCAGATCTTAATTTTTATGAAATCAGATTTGTCTTTTCTTATTCTATCATGAGTCATGTTTTCAGTAATGTATTGAAGAAAACTTGCCCTACTCTAAGGTCACAAAATGGTCTCTTAAATTTTCTTCTAGGAAATTGATAGTTTTAAGTTTACAGTTAAGCCTGTGATCCTTTTGTCGTAATGTTTCTATGTGATGGGGGAGTACGGGAAGAGGTCTGTATGAACGTATAATTTGGGTGGTAGTCTGCTTGGTTTTCCACATGCACATTGAAGAGCGCAGTGCTCTCGTCTCGGCCATCCTGCCGTTATGATCTCTGGCTGTGTTTGCCATCCTGGTCTCTGATCTCGTTCTCCTTTTGCGAGGTGGTCACAGCTCTGCCTGTTCCTGCTCTTCATCCTACAGCCCGGAAGTTCTCCCTCATTTCCTTTCCCTCCCTCAGTGATCCCTGAACCACCTGATGTCCAACACCCGAAACACTCGTTTTATATATGTTTCCATCTGTTTTATGTTTCTGAGCCAGTAAGGTAAATACAGACCCTATTTTTCATCTTAGCCAGAAACAGAAGTTCTTTTTAATCCTAAATCTATTTTTTAATAAAGTCCCCAAATCAAAGCAGCTTTCAAAACTCACTGGGTCACATGCTATCAAATAGCTGACAGCACCCAAAGAAAATTGCTTCAAATTTATACACAATTAGTGTCATACCGCTATCATATTTAGTCATGGTTAAGTTTCCTGTAAAGGATTCATTCCTTGGTATCAGTATGCACAGTAAAATTGTTTATACTAGAGAAGGAATCTGTGGTTCCGCGTGAGGTTTAAATTTCCCCAAACCGACTTCACGTCAGCTGCAAGCATTTTTTTTCAGAGGCGTGATCCCGTGCAGGGTGATTACACACATTTGTAGTCACTTTAATAGATGCACATTTTATACCCGCTAAGGTTATCTGCATGTAAGCCTATATGCAAAGATGTGCACAGCACTTTAAACATTCTGCTTTCCGTGATCCTGTTGTGTCATGATACAGGCAGAGATGCTGGCACGGCTTTTATTATGTGCAGCACCATATACCAATTTGTAGCTATTTCTTAAAAAATAAGCCAAGAGTATTGTTCCAACTGACTATCTCCCCTTCTAAATCTTTATTCAGGGTTCCGCAATTTTTGACACTCTGAAATAGAGTATGAGCTACAGACGTGAGGCTGGTTAGTATAGTGAAAGGGGGAAGGCGGCTGACCCAGCAGACCACATGGCCATGAGACCACAAGGCCGAGAGACCACGTGGCCAAGAGACCACGTGGCCCTGAGACCATGTGGCCGAGAGACCACATGGCTAGCAGACCACATGGCCCTGAGACCACATGGCCGAGAGACCACACGGCCAAGAGACCACATGGCCGACAGACCACATGGCCGAGAGACCACATGGCCCTGAGACCACATGGCCGTGAGGTCCTGCCCAGAAAACTCCTGAGAAGGCTGCCGGAAAGACCCTGCGAGGTCCTGGCCTTGGGAGTCTCATTTGGAAAGAGAGGGAAAGCCATGGATACCTTCAAAAGGCCTCACTATGGGCCCTCTGAGAAATGACAGGTGAGGCAACCAATCAGAACAGCAAACAGAGTTTTAAAAGCCCTGACCTGGGGTCCCGCGCCACTCACCCTGTACTCGCACGGACCGTGGACTTTCCTCATTTTCTTTTTCGTAATAAACTCTTTACTCCCTTGCCTACCCTATGGCGTGTCCCTAAATTCTTTTATGACACATAAGCCAAGAACCTAGAAGCCCAGAACCCAGAGTCATCTGGTAACAGACAGAAATGAGGTAATTAGAAAATGTGGATGTGTCCCTATCTGTGGCTTTTTAGTTTTTTGTTTTTTGTAAAGTTGATTTGAAGTAACTGTTACATTTAGCGACATATTAATTCAGAGAGTTTTTTTTTAAATTTCTGTGAAAGAAAAAGCAAAAACAATCACTGGTGAGTGCTCACAGCCTTCTTTTTCTTCTTTCTTGAAGAGGAGCTCTGTTTTCATTTGTGTCCTTGGGCTTTTGAGGAACATTGTTGACTGAGGCTTTATATCCTTTGGCAATTGGTGATATCTGGCTGATATGTGCCTAAGAGTAATCTCCAGAATGACCTCTGAGCTTCATTTTAAATATCTTAGCCAGAGTAACTCTATTTTATTTCTTTTTATAAACCCATTACAAACACATTCTCAAGATATTTTGGAGGTCCTGTTAGCAAGCGAAGGCCTGATGCCTGACAGGCACAGAAGTCGAGGTCATGCCATGGGAATTTTGAAGAAAAGAAAGGGCTTTAATGCGAGGTTGGTCAACCTGCCTGGAGATAGGAGCCCCAGCTCAAATCTGTTTCCTGAGACTTAAGAGTTTAGGACCTTTGTGGATTTCAAAGAGAGGTGGAGATAATGCTGGTAGTTAAGTTGGCAGATATCGATTGATTATGTTTCAGTTATAGGTAATGGGAGTGTGTAAGCCTGGGCCCCAGAGGACTGGAAAACTGACACAAGCCAGCTGGGGTAGGCATTTGTTACAGGTTACAGCAGAGCTGTAAGGTAACAAGTAAAGGAATGGAAATAAGCTAAGTGAGGGGCAGCAGCTGTAAAAATCAACATAAATTACAATAATAAGTCAATGCCCTGTAGTCAGCAGTTACATTAGCTCCACAAACCTGCCATTCCTGCTCTCAGTTTCAGGTCTTTCACAATTTGGAGCCAGGAGCCCCCTGAAGGTTATGCTCATCTCTTTCCAGGAAACTGGGAAATGGGTGTGTGTGTGTGTGTGTGTATCTTCCAGGATATTTCAAAAGGACAAAGAGAATTTACAATCGCACGTCTGCTAAAGTAACACTAAGATACGGGACGGAGGAGAACATCTCTTCCCTTCTGCCCAGCAGAATCACCAATTTATTATTTAAAGTTTTTCCCTCTCACATCAGTCAAATGACACAATTTCATGCCCAGCCCCTTTCTGAAATGCTACCTTCTCCATGTGGCCAGGCCCCCTACCTGAGGGTCAGCTCTGCTT
>JAQZBX010015035.1:0-37960 GCA_029593785.1 Cabassous unicinctus
CAATTTAGCATTATATGTCATAAAAGGGTAAATGATATGGAGAAGAGTATAACATAGAACAATTGGGGAACTGAAGGAGAGTGGTCAATTTTGAACAGAGTAGTCAGATAGGATGTCACTCATCTGGTTATATTTCCCAAAATCTTGGAGGATGCGGAAGAGAGGCCACGTCACAAGAAATAACATTCCACACTTAAAGATTGTCAAAATGCAATGTAATAAATGGAACATTCATACAAAAAATTAAAACTTCTTCATGATTTAAGGAAAACAGATATTTCTAATTTAGAGATATGCTTGCTTTCTATTGAAGCATCTAAATCTTACTGCATGATGAAATTATACATGCATGATGAAATTTAATATATGAGGAAGCTATAAGCTAGTCAGCAATAATGATGTCATAAACAGAAAAAAACAGATGTGATATATAGAACAATTAGACAGTAATGCATTTTTTCTCATTTTTCATGCATCATATTTTTTGTGAGGTGGAAAATTTGAAGAAAAATAAAAGTAAGTGTAAGAAAAGAGTTAGGAATATCCACAAAGAAAGAGATCTTCATTTCTGCCTCATGAATTTGAATTGAATTTTTACAATAGGAAGATAGTAAAAGGAACATTTTCATAAGTTTTAATTATTTATACAATTGGTGAATGATATTGCAGGTAAGAAAGTGAAAATCTCAGAGGTGTTCTTAAGTTTCAATTCAAGACCATGACCTGGTAATGCAAAACTACTAAAAAGAACCTTTGAAGCTTTAGAATGATAGACAAAGAATCCCATTCCATGTATCTGATCAGGTAGGAAAAACATTCACCAAATTCAAAACTATTATATTTTGTCAATCAGCATAACGTGATAACAAGTCCCAAACTTCCTTTCTTTGTTGGTAGGGATATATTTTTTTAAACAAAATGGCTTAAACAAAAACAAAATGTCAAGAAAGCCAGTGAATAATCTAGAGACTGATTAATATAGTGAACCCAGAGGTAGACGAGAATTGTGAGTTATAGTAGACATACAAAAATGTCCTTCTATGAACTGGAACAAATATTTATCACTATTGCAAAGTTGTAAGAATTTGAGAAGCAAGAGAAAAATACAATTAATGTAACCTATGGACTATATAGTCAATAGCAATACTCTAATATTTGTGCATCAATGTCAAAGAAGTACTGTGTTAATAATAGGAGTGTATGGAAGAACTATACAAAATATATACTGTAGACATAGATTACAGTAATAGTCTGATATTCTCTCATAATTTGTAACAAATGTTCAACAAAAATGTACTGTGTTGCTGAAGGGGTGATATATGGGAATTTCACACATTGTGCATGAATGTTTTGTAAGTTGACAGATACTCTAATATTTTTTTAAAAAACATAATAATAATAAAAATAACATAACTATCAATAAAAAAAAGCTGGTTAAAACTGGTTATCAATTACTCAATTTCAGGTCCACTGGAAATACTTGAGAACTAGTAATGGGCATCTTGGGGATCTCTGATGAGTTGGTGATGATTCTCTACCACAGGACTTCTCACTGACTGACTCTACCAAAATCAGTCAGTGAGAAGTATGTTTTAATGTGGCAATAATATCCATGTCCATAAAACTAAGTTTACTTAAAATAACTCATCTCAATTATTTGACAGAACCACCTATCTTGACCTTCAGTGCTAGGCTGCCCAGTTACCTTGAAGTTCTCAACTATTGTATTAGCCCAAACATGATTTTATGTTACCCTGAGTTCTATTAATATGATGACTTTCCTGAGGTTGGTCTAAAATATGACTCCAAGGCGGTAAACTATCTGGTCATTTTAGCACATACCTATGATTCTTTAATGTTGACAAAGAGGTCTAGGACATTTTTGGATCATACTGCCCCCTCACTTAATAGATAAAGAACATTGATAAATTGTACCATAAATATTCTGAAAATCTATGCAATATAGATTTTAAACACATGAGTGTTGCAATTTTCAATTGGCTAACAAATGTAGAACCTAAACATACTTCTGGATTTTCTCGTTCCCATTATTAGCTCAAGCTGAAATTATGTAATTGCACACTTAATTGTGTATCTCACCTCTCTTTATTGCTTCACAATTTCCTTTGTGTCATTGCTCTGAAATTATCTTCATTTGGCTTGCTTTATCATAGAGAATGTGACAAAATATGTCCATTTAAAATTTTTAGAGTTTACAAAGTGATATCATTGAAGATATTGACCCCTGCATCAACTAATATTCTCTATAGTAATAAGATCCATGCAGATATTTCTTCAAGAACATTCTGTTGAAAAAAAATTTATTTTTTAGGAAAAACTGCATATTTCCTCTTAGCTAGTAAAAAATATATGACTGAATATGCTTACTTTTTATTTTCAATGGGAAGACCAGATAAATTTTTTGAAGATTAGGGTCAGCTAACCAGAAGAGAGGTGATGTTAAAATATGTTTCAGAGAGAACTGGGGTTTTTAAATATATGGATATGTATTCTAACTAAAATGGATCTTTGTTACATAATTTTGGAACTCCAAGGTATACATGACTATTTACTGCCACACAATTCAAAGCAATTCAAGTTACAGCCTACTAGACAAGAGGGATATAACAAGTAAACTTCCTGGAATTACCTTGAAATTTAGACATTTTTTTCTTTAATTTTCAGAATATTTTTAACATCTCAAAAATATTCATAATATGAGATACAAAATGTTTTACTCTGCTTTACAATATATTTTGCCCAATGTACATTTTCCTTAGATGTAATGTTCTGCTTTTATTTGTATTTATTTTATCTAATATATATTGTTTTTCTGGTTATAAATCCATCACTTTTTGAGAGGACATAATGCATATACTTAATTTTTTAAAATAATGGGTTTTTTGATCACGAACTGCATCACTATTCCCAGTTTAACATTTCATGAAACTGTGGGGGTGCTCATTTCCATAGCAATAGTAACCTTGAAATAATGGAAATCATGGCCAGAAATTGAAAAGGGAATCATTAAGTCAAATAATGGAAAAGAGACAGCAGGTGTCCTGAATTAAAAAAAAAATAAAGAAAAGAATAAGCAAAACCTTACACAAGATATTCCATAACTTTATCTATTAAAGTAATCAACCCTGGTTGCTAAATTGATTTCAATCTCGTATAACAGGAAATATCAGGACACAAAACAAAACAAATAAACAACATGAAACACAAGCTCTCTAGCAGGAACGAGCACAGTGACTTTGCTCTAAAAGCAAAATACAATCTAAATGTGCATCAACAATAAGATCTTTAAAGATGATGAAAGGTAGCGGCATTTATGAGCCTCAGAAATAGAATGTTGAATGAACAAAGGTCATGGGTTACAGCTTCATGAATCCTTACATATAATATTTAAAATGTTAATGATACATCACTTAAGAAATGTGGTAAAGAAAAGAAGTAAAGAAGAAATGGAATGATAAAAGAAATATGGGGATGATGGTTATCTCTGAAGTGGACCAGGAAGGTTATGCGGTAAGAGAGTCATACTTGTTAAAAACAATGATAATATAGGTTTAAATCATATTACAAAAATCCTTTATATCTAACAAATTTTTGTAAGTAGACTTTTGTGCCTATTTGAAGTTTAGTAAAAACAATTATAATGTAAAGAGTTTAGAAGAGCACATGACCTACACAAAACATCCATGAATATGATTATTAGAAGAGGAGAGAATGTATCCCAAGCCTGACTCTCAAATCTCTTGGTTGTGGCCTTAATCTGACTTGCCACTCTTCTCCCACTCACTCACATCCACCAACAATTTCTTTCTCACAGCAGGAATACCAACATGGTATGAAGAAAGAAAAAAATCGATTTCCTATCTGTGAGCTGGGGCACACAACTCAAATTTTTTTCCTCCATTTTCTTGTCCTTGAAAGGACAGTACCACAATTTACAAAAGAATGTTTTAAGGATGGCATGAAAGAATGCTTAGAAAACACTTGTCACAAAAATAACTCAAGAAATAGTTAACTTCACCATGATCAGTAGGAAGGTTAGCAATATCTTATATACAGTCTCACTTGGCTATCTATCTTGCTTCTTATTATGGTATGAAGAAAATATATTTCCAATGAGATTGTAGGTTATAGGGAAGCTTAAATACTGTCTTGCATGATTTTGTTTCTCCAAGATCACCAAGAAAAAGCACATCTAACACACAGTTGTAACTCTTACCATTACTGAAAAATGAACGGAAAAATGAAATGAACTAGAGCTAAGGAGCACATCAAAGGTATCCATGACAAGAGACCAAAGTCATCATAACAACTGCATTTTAATATAATTTTCAAATATGTTATATTATTTAACCTCTATAGGGAATCCATATTACTGTAATTTAACAAGTAAGATATATCCATGTATGTTGTCAGATGAACCTGAAAAGATCTCCCTTTTTATAGCTTTTAATCAGTAAATTTACTTATCCATTTCTACCTAAATTCTAGAAGCAGTCATTAAATTGAGAATTCATTCCCAGTATGAATATTTATTTTATTTAAACTTTACTTTTGGTAGTTTCTCATTTAGACACAAAGTGGCTGTATAAATTAAAAGACTTTTCATTCCTATAGAATTCCTATTCACTATCTCCTCTGTAAGACAGAAACTTAGGTTTACAGCTCCCCAGGGAAATCATTCCCTTGTCTTTAATTTGTTTATATTATCTTCCAACTCCTCTCCTAGGGCAAAAAGATAGCATAAGCTTTCTTCTCTTGAAAATGCTTACTACAAGGAAGATAACTATGCCTTCTTTCTTTGTTTTTAACATGAGCTCTCTAAAACTTTCTATTCTCTTTCATATTATAACGAGGAGAAAACACATTAAATGCTTCATGTGCTATAGGTACTGTGATAAACAAGTACATAAACTCACATAACACTCACACACATGTGGCAGGTACTCTTACAGCACTCTTATTATACTCATTATTTTCTTACATTATAGAAATGAAGCCAAGAGCTCAATAAATTGCCCAAGGCCTAGAGCTACACAATGGCAAACAAGTCATCTTCTCTGTTCCAAACATCCCACCCATTCTCTTATATCAAAGAAATATGTTTATTTCTAACTTGCGATGAACTGAAATTTATAATATCTTGATATTACCTACATATTTTTCAGTTTAGCAATGCTTTTTTTTTAGTGTGTTTTATATTCTTCAAAGCTCTTTTATATATATTTTTTGTAAATTTATGCACAGCCTTCTAGAGAATGATTCCTGAGAATTTTATATTTTTGTTCTACTGGATAGAATATTTTTATATTTCTATTTTTTTTGCTGGTTATTGGAAACTGCTGATTAATGTGTGTTGATCATGAATCCAAGAATGCCTTTGCTACTGCAATTTTTTGCCGAGAAATGTATTGCATTCAATTGCTTAAAAATGTGATTCTTCCTTTCCACTTTTTATATCTCTTTTTACTTATCTCATTTAAATAAAACATATACAATTAAAATATTGAAAAAAATTCCTGGGTGGCTCATGGCTTAGTAGTTATGGGTCTAAAGCTTCACCATCAATTCTGCTGTTTTCCTGCAGCTTTTGGCAGATACATTTAGCATTTTAGCACAATCCCTTTCTATCTCTTTCACAAAAGATTGCATGAGCATGATATATTTGTTTCAATCACCAGAAGAATATTACTATAATTGCACTATTAAGTATATTCCATGATTTATATTAAGGTTATGTTTTTTTTAAATTATTTTATATATATATATATGTATATATGTGTGTGTGTGAGTGTGTGTGTGTGTGTGTACAAAAAGTCATCAACAAATACTAGCAAATAGTATCTAATAGCACATTAAAAATATTATACACCATACTCAAGCAAGATTTATCTCAGTTTTACAAGGCATACAAGGGTGTGTCAACATAAGAAAATCAATAAAGGTAATTCACCATAGTAAAAGAACAAAAGAGAAAAAGAAAAACCACACGACCATCTCAATTGATTCAAAAAATCATTTGATAAAACCCAACTCCCTCTCTTACTAAGAAAACTTAGAAAATTAGGAATAGAATGAAACTTCCTCAACATGATAAAAGGAAAATATGAAAAACCTACCACTAATATCATAATCAATGTTGAAAGACTGAAATTGTTCCCTCCAATAATAGTAACAAAACAATGATGCCCTCTGTAACCACTGTTATTCAAAATTGTACTGCAATTTCTAGCAAAAGCAATTAGGTAACAGAAAGAAATAAAATACACCCCAGCTGGAAAGGAAGATGTATACCTTTCCTTATCTGAAGATGCCATGATACTGTATACAAAACATCCTAGAAAAAAATCAACAACACAGCAAATGGAACTAATAAAAACATTCAGTAATTTGGTGGGGTACAAGATCAACATGCAAAATTCAGTAGAATTTCTAAACACTAATAAAGAACAATCTGAAGAAGAAATAAGAAAAAGTATATATTTACAATAACACCTAAAATAATAAAATATTTAGGAATAAGTCTAACCAAGGAAGGAAAGGATTTGTACACAAAAAGCTACAAATTATGACTAAAAGTAATCTAAGAAGATCCAAATAAATGGGCGGTATTCCATGCTCATGGATTGTAGATTAAATATCGTTAAGATGTCAATCCTACCCACGCAATTTATAGATTCAATGCAATGCAATCCCAATAAAAATTCAAACAGCCTTCTTTGTAGAAAGGAAAAAAGTTAATCATCAAATTTATAAGGAAGTATAAGGGGCCCTGAATAGGCAAAGTCATCTTGAAATGAAGATAAAAGTTGTAAGACTCACACTTCCCATAATTTAAATATTTATTACAAAGCTACAGTAATCTAAACAACCTGATACTGTCACAAGGGCAAACAGACCGATGGAATCAAATTGAGAGCTCATATATGAGCCCTCAAATTTATGGCTATATGATTTTGACAAGTGAGCCAAGTTTTCAAAATTGGGGAAGAATAGTCATTTCAACAAATGGTGCTGAAAAACATGGATATCCATTTGTAAAAGAATGAAAGTTGACCCCTACCTAATACCACATACAAAGAGCCAGTCAAAATGTATCAAAGACCTAAATGTAGCAATCAGAACTGTAAAACTCCTAGAAGAAAATGTAGGTTATTATCTTCAGACAATTTGACTTTTCACCAAAAGCACAAGCCACAAAACCAAAAATATTTAAATGAGATCTCATCAAACTTAAAACCATTTACCAAACAAAGGGCTGTATCATGAAAGTAAAAAGATAACCTGTAGATTTGGAGAAAATATTTGGAAAAACATATCTGAAAGTAGTTTAATATCCACAATATATACAGAAATCTTATAACTGTAACAAATAGACAAACAATCCAATTCAAAAATGGCATTGCAATGATAGATACAGGCCATTATACATTTTGTCATAGCCAACAAATTTGCGTGGGACATAGTGTAAAATATAATGTAAACTATAGCCCAAAGTTAGTAACAAAGCTTCAATATGTTTTCATGAATTGTAACAAATGTACCACACTAACAAAGGATGTTGTTAATATGGGAAAGTATAGGAGAGGGAGGCAGTGGACCAAATGGGAATCCCCTATATTTTTAAGAACATTTATGTAATCTAAAGTTTCTTGAAAATTAAAAATATATAACTAAAATGAGGCAAAAAAATGGGTAGAATACTTGAATGGAAATTTCTCTAAAGAAGATCTACAAATGGGCAAAAGCCTGTGAAATGGTACTCAACATCATTAGCGATTATGGAAATGAAAATCAAACTACAATGAGACACAATTTCAATAAATGCCAAAGAGGCTGATCCCAAATGGATCTAAATGGAGACATATTATAATGTAACTGTCAATTGCCATATTTAAACACAGAATATTAAAATTAACAGAGATGGGCAAAGCAACTCATATAAGGGATCCTAATAAGACCAATACCTAATTTCTAAAGGAAACCATTTAGTCCAGAAAGCAGAAGGAGGATACAGTTAAAATGCAGAAAGAAGAAGAAATGCTACCAAAAATTATTTTTAAGGGCAATGTCCATCAAGAATAAGGGAGCAATTAAGACACTTCCAGGCAAACCAAAATTGAAAGCATTCATTATCACTAGAATGGCCTAAAAGAAATGGTAAAGTGAGTTTTCATTCTGAAAGAAAATGGCACAAGACATTAAGTGGAAGCTGTATGAAATAAAAGACATATAGGGCATGCAACAATATAGGTAAATATAATGTCAGTATTATGCTCCCTTAAAATGTTATCTTTTACTTATTAAAATTTTAAAAATTCAAATGTAAAATACCATGTTTAAGTTTTGTAACTAGGCACAAATAGCATAAAGATGCAATCTTTGACAAGGAAATACAAAATGGACAAAACAAGGAATATAGGTACAGTGTTTGTGTGGCCTATGGAAGTGAAGTTGGAATCTAAACAATTTAATTGCCATAGATTTATAATGCTGAATGTAATCTACATAGTAACCTCAAATGAAATATCTTTAAAAATCTATACAAAAGGAAAGGATTATGGAATAAAAATTGGCTCATTTTCAAAGATCATCTAAAAAAGTGGAAGCATTAAAGGAGGAAATAAAGACAAAAAGTAGCTGTAAAACTTGCCTCATCAGTAATTATCTTCTCTCATCAGTAATTATCTTAAATATCAATTGTTGAAAAACTCACATCAAATAGTAGAAATTTGCAGAGGATACAGAAATATGACCCATCTCTATGGTGTTTATAGAGCACCCAGTTTAGATCCATAGGTATAATTTGGTTGAAAATGAAAGGATGGAATATGTATTTCAGACAAATAATCAAAACAGAGCTGGAGTAGCATTATTAATATTAGAGAAAATAAATTTTAAGTCAAAAACTGTTACAAGAGACAAAGAAGAATAGATGACAATAAAAGGGTCAACTCAACTAAATGAGTTAACAATTATAAACCTATGTGTCCCTAACTACAAGGTGCTAAAATATGTGAAATAAACATTGAGAAAATTGAAGTTAGATGTAGACAGTTTGATAATAATACCAGGAAATTTCAAAATGCCACACTCAGTAATGGATGATATATCCAAACAGAAGATCAGTAAGGAAATAGAGGAACTGGAATGTTCTACAAACCTACAAATTCTAAACAACATATATAGACAGTTTATCCATCAACGGTTAGAATACACCTACTTCTCATGCACATATGGATCATGCTCCAGGAAAGTTAATGTTAGGGCACTAGAGAAACCTCAACAAATTTAAAATATTAAAACCATAAAAAATAACTGATCTGAACACAATGGAATGAAGTTAGAAGTCAATAAATGATAGAAAAGTAGAAAATTTATAAATATGTGGAAATTAAACCCACACTCTTAACAATTGGATAAAGACAAATTTATGAGGAAATTAGAAAATATTTAGAAATGAATGAAAATTAAGACACAATATGTCATCCTTATGGCATGCAGCAAAGGAAGTACTCAGGGAAATTTATAGCTATGAACCTCTATATTACAAAGGTACAAAGATCTCTATTAACAATTTAAATTTACATGTAAAGGAATTAAGAAGAGAAGAGAAAAGTAATACCAAAGTTAGCAGAAGAAAGGTGATAACTATTATTTGAGCAGAGATACATTAAATAAAGAGGAGGAAAAAAAGAGAATAAAACAAAAAATTGAGTCTGATAAAAATTAATAAAATAGATAAACCATTAAGTAAATTAACAAATAATAAAGAGAAAATGCAAAAATAGCTAAAATCAGCGATGAAAATGGTGATATAACTACTAAACTTTGAGAAATAAAAAATAGTTTATAAGGGAATATTATGAAAAATCGCATGAAAACAAAAACAGGATAATTGAGAAGAAATGGAAAAATTCTTAGAAATACACCGATTATCCAAATTTACTCAAGGAGAGATAGAAAAGCTCAACAAATCGACAACAGTTATAGAGATTGAATCAACAATCCAAAACCTTCCACCAAAGAGAAGTCTAGGACCTGACAGCTTCACTGTTAAGTTAAACCAAACATTTCAAGAAGAATTAAACCTATCATTGTTAAACTCTTCCAAAGATTTCCAGAGGAGAATGCATGACTAAATTTATTCTCTAAAATGAAAAGAAAATTATATACAGATTTTCTGTAGGAATATAGAAACAAAAATTCATAATCATATACTAGCAAAATGAATCCAACATCATTTTTTCAAAAGATTATATACCATTAACTGGATTAGTCCCAGGAATACATTAGTGGTTCTACATATGGAATGTCATCAATGCAATAATCTGAATGAATAGAATAAATAGAATGAAAGACTGTAGCAAACAGTATTGCAATATATGCAGTAAAGCCATTTAATATGCACAGCACTCTTTCTTGATTTAAAAAACATAAACACAAAAGTAGGAGTGGAAGGGAACACTTTCAACTTTAAAAAGTTTTTAATGAAAAATTCCACCTAACATGATAGATAATTAATGATGGAGGACATAAAGTTTTCCCCCAAATTCAGGAATGAGGCAAAAATATCCAACTTCACAAATGTTATTCAATATTGTACTAGTATTTCTATTCAATATTTCTAGAGCAATTAGGCAACCAAATAAAATGAATTCATGCAAGTTGGAAAGGAATATTTAAACTATCTTTATTTGTAGAAGAATCAAACATTTACATAGAAAATCCAAAGGAACACAAATAAAAGTATTAGATCTATTAAATATGTGCACCAAAGTGGCAGATTAATCAACCTAAAAAAAGTTATTTTTCTGTATACTAAAAATGGAAAAAGAGAAATTAAGAAAATTGCATTTCTAATAGGATCTAAACTTAAAATATCTAGGAATAAATATAACAGGAATAATAAAAAGTTAATATGTGTTGAGATCTACAAAACACCGTTGAAGAAGTTAAAGAAGACCTAATGTAAATGGCAAGAATCCCATGATCTTGGATTGGAAAAGCTAATATTGTTAACATATCAATATTACCCATGATAATATAGACATTCAAAGCAATCCTTATTAAATAATAGAAGGTTTTTTAAATGAAATGGAAAAATTGGACCTCAAATTAACATAGAAATAATACGAGTATTGAATAGCAAAATTTGTCTTGATAAACAAGAGTTAGAGTACACTCACTTCCTGACTTTAAGTTGTACTACAAAGTGATAGTAATCAAAACAGTGTGCTACTGGCATATAGATAGATTTCTTTTCAAAACTGAATTGAATTTCCAAAAAAATAGATCTACATTTCTGGCCAATTGTTTTTCAGCAAGAGGATTACATACATGAAGTAGGGATAAACTAGTCTTGTCTGCAAATAGTGTTGGAAAAACTGTATATGGATATTCTGCATATCCACATGCAGAAGAATGAAGTTAGACAACCATATCATAACATATGCAGAAAGCAATAAGAAATGAATAAGTAACTAAATATAAAATCTAAAGTTTTAAAAATCTTAGAAAATAGTCTTCATGACAAGGCTGTAGTGGATTCTTAGATATCACACCAAAAGCATGAGAAACAAAAGATACAATAGATAAATTTGATTTCATAAAAATTAAAAACTTTCTGCATTAAAGGACATTATCATGAAAGTGAGAAAAGGACAGCCTACACAAAAGGGGAAATTAGTTTCAAACAATATATTTTTAAGTGTTTAATAGCCAGAATATATAAAGGACATTTACAATGAAACTACAAAGAAACATTACCCCATTAAAAAATGGATAAAGTTCTTAAATAGACATTTCTCTAAAGAAGATATACAAAGGGCCAATGTGCACATGAAAAGTTGCTTAGCTTCATTAAGCGAATTGCAAAAAAAAATTATAAATAACAAAACAAAACAAAAAATGCATTTAGGAAATTAAGATTGCAGGAAGATGACAGAGAAGGGAACTCCAGTACTCAGTCCTTCCACAAAAAGAAGTATTATAAAGCAGAAACTGTCTGAAACAACTGCTTTGAAAATCCAAAGGCCAGAAGAATACTGTACAACATCCAGACAAGAGCAGGAGAAAAAGGCTGATAAATTATAGTAAGGAGAATTATATTGTTATCCCCACGCAGGAGCTATGGGGGCTTGTTTCCCACTGTAGCAACAGGCCACTGAGGGTGCAGCACCTGGCTAGTTCACTGGTGACAGATAAGGATGCAAAAATTCTCTTCAGCAGCACCATAGGTGGGCATCTCGATAACTGATCATGGCTTTTGGTTAGTGATATTGGATGTCTGGGGAGTAGGCTATGAGTGTGGCCATTGTTTCAACCTACACAAGGCAAATGTGGTGACAGCTAATGTTTCAATGATGTAGAAAAGGGAAGCAGCTGCCAATATTTCTAACCGCCTTGGATAGGGGCAGCAGGAGTGGAGACTTAAGGACCCTATACTTCCTCAAGGCTGTGGGAGACAGTTAGTTGAAGGACTAAATTTGCTCTACAAGCCAAGAAACCTTGGCCTTAGGGAGCCATGCAAGAAGCTCCTGGTGTCCAACCTGATTCCTTCTTCAGGACATGTGGAACCTGTCTACAAACCATTGTAGGTCAAATCAAGTCCTATTTTGGCTGTGAAAGACTTATTTGTAAAAGTATTTTCTGGCATGCCACATCTTCCAGAATTTGCATTCCAGGCAAAAGCAGCTTTAGATGCTGAAATGTGTGTAAGAAACTATGGAGGTAGAAAGTCTTGGGCAAAGGCATGGAGCTTCAAACTCCCATGAGGGGCGCTGGCCCACATGAAGTGCTGGCCCACACTGAATGCTGGCCCACATGGAGATATGGCACAGCAAAAGGATGCATCAAAAAGAAACACAAAGGAGAGACAATAAGAGATGCAGCAGAACAGGGAACTGAGGTAGTGCAAGAGATTGAGCACCTCTCTCCCACTCCACCTAAAGAGAAGACAAGCAAAGAAGAACACACAGAAAGTAGACGGGGGGGGGGAATAAATAAAAAAAAGTATACGTGAACTTGAAGACAAGACAGGAAATGAGTCAGGTTGAGGAGCAGAAAAAAAAAAGAAATATAAAAAGTGAAAATAGCCTAAGACACTTCTGGGTGCTATTATGAATACCAGTATTCACAATAAGCAAGTCCCAGAAGGAGAAGAAAGAAATGGTAGAAGGAATATTTTAAGAAATATTGACAGAAAACTTCCCAAATATACTGAAAGACATAAATATGCACATCCAAGAAGCTCAGAGAACAAAAAACAGGTTAAACAAGAAAAAAATTAAGTGTTTATTAATCCCATTATCAAATGGAAAAGATGGAAAGAGCTTTGAAAGCTGCAAGAGAAAAGCATTGTGCTATGTAAAATGTAGTCTCAATTATATTTACTGCTGATGTCTCATCAGAAACCGTGGAGGAAAGAAGGCTGTGCATTGACATACTTAAAGTGCTGAAAGAAAAGAACCATTGACCAAGACTTTTATATCCCATGAGATTTTCTTTCAAAGATGAGGAAGGAGATTAAGACATTCTCAGATAAATAAAAGCTGAGGGGGTTTATCACCACTAGACATACCCTACACGCATGGTGTATTTTTTCCATAAAAACCAATTATTAACATCATGCATTAGTTTTGTTCATTTGTTATAGTTCATCAAACAGTCCATCACCTAATCTACCACAGAGTTCCCTGTGTTATAAAGTTCTGTGCCTTGTACAAAACCACTCACAAAGTGTACACTAAGTGGTTCTCAGCTTCCCTACACACTTGTGTTGTCATCAACTCAAGAAATTATAGAATGATTTTTTAGTCAAAAAGAAAAATCCCCATACGCACCTATAATTGACCCTTAGCATTGATGTAGTACCTTCTTTGACATTGATGCAAGAATATTACAAAATTGTGTTAATTAAAATCCATAAGTTAGATTAATTGTATTTTGACTGTGCATCATCATATTCTTATCACCTTGTAATAGTGACATACATTTGTGTTAGTTCATAGAACATTCTTGTGTTTGTGCAATTAACTACAGCCATCAACTACCACCAAATTCACTGTAACATAGTCCCTAGATTATCCTCTAGCTTTCTTTCAATTGGTATTTACATCCCTAGACTAACTCTTTCAGACGCAAATATATTTATAAATCAACAGTTTTAGTTATACTCAGTAAAATGTGTTACCATCAAATCTATTCATCTCCATGATTTTACTGTAAAGCTAAACATTCTACATAAATTAAGCATCACTATCCTTTTTCAAACTTCAATCTGTTTCCTAGTAACCTATACTCTAAATTTTAACTCCATGTGTTTTTTCTTTGTATTTAACTCATATTAGTGAGACCACACAGTATTTGTCCTTTGTGTCTGGCTTACTTCACCCAGCATAATATCTCCAAGGTTCATCCATGTTTTCATATGCATACCAATTTTATTGCTTCTTATAGCAGCATAGTATTCCATCATATGTATATGCCACATTTTGTTTATCCATTCAACATTTGATGGACACTTGGGTAGTTTCCATCTTTTGGTAACTATGAATAATGCCACTATGAACATTGGTGTGAAAACGTCTGCTTCTATCCCTTTTTTCAGTTCTTCTGGATATATTTCAGTAGAGGGATTGCTGGATCATATGGAAGTTCTATATTTAAATTCCTGAGGAACAACCCATTTTCCATAGTCACAGCATCATTCTATATTACCACAAACAGTAAAAAAGTGTTCTTATTTTTTCATGCATCAATTTTTTTCTTTTGTTGCTCATGATTTGGGTGTAAGGTTTAAAAAACTACTACCTACTACATGATCTTGAAGATGTTTGTCTATAATTTCTTCTAGGAGTTTTATGGTTATTGGATTTATATTTAGGTCCTTGATCCATTTTGATTTAATTTTTGTATAAGGTGTGAGATAGAGGTCTTCTTTCTTTCTTTTGCATATGGCTATCCAGCTCTCTTGGCATCATTTGTTGAATAGACTATTCTGCCCAGCTGTGAGGGCTTGACAACTTGTGAAAAATCACTTGACTGTAGATGTGAAGGTCTATTTCTGAGTTCTTTATTCAGTTCCATAGGTGAATCTGTCTTTATGCCAGTACCTTGTTGTTTTTACCACTGTGGCTAAGTAATATTCTTTCAAGTCCTGAGGTGAGAGTCCTCCATCTTTGTTCTCTTTTTTCAGATATGTTTGGCAATTTGTGGCCACTTACCAAATAGATTTGATAATGTGCTTTTCTATTTCTGCAAAAAGTCTGTTGGGATTTTCTTGGGATTGTGTTGAATCTGTAAATCAGTTTGGGTAGAATTGACAAGGTAATGATATTTGGTCTTTCAATCCAAAACTGGAATCTACTTCCATTTATTTAAGTCTTCTTATGTTTTTTTAGTTATGTTTTATAGTTTTCTGAATACAGGTCCTTTCTGACATAGGTTAAGTTTATTCTTAAAAATTTGATACTTTTTATCACTATGAAAAATTGATTTTTTTGAATTCCTCTTCAGATTTCTCTTTACTATACTATAGAAAGACTACTGTTTTGTGTTTTTTTTTTATTATTATTCTTACATCCTGCACTCTCATGAACTTGGTTATTAGCTCTAGTAGTTTTGTTGTAGAATTTTCAGGACTTTCTAGGTATAGCATTACATCTGTGAATAGCGAACATTTTATTTCTTCCTATACAATTTAGATGTCTTTTAATTATTTTTCTTACCTGATTGTTCTAGCTAGAACCTCTACAGTTATATTGAACATTAGTGGAGATAGTGGACATCCTTGTCCTGTTCTCAATATCAGCAGGAAAGATTTTAGTCTTTTACTATAAAGTACAATGTTAGTTGTGGGTTTTTCATGTTCAGAATATTTCATTCAATTCCTGTCTTTCAGAGTGTTTTTATCATGAAACGATGCTGTATTTTGTTAAATGGCTATTCTGTGTGAATTGTGATAATGTGATTTTTCTTCTTTGATTTATTAATGTGATGTATTACCCTGATTTTCTTGTGCTGCATCACGCTTGCATGCCTGAAATAAAACCAACTTATTCATAATGAATAATTATTTTAATTTGTTGTTGGATTTGATTAGTGAATATTTTGTTGAGGATTTTTGCATCTATATTCATTAGGGAAATGGGATTGTAGGGTGATGTTGGAATCCTAGAATATTTTCAGTACTGTTCCCTCCTATCCAATTCTTGGAAGAATTTGAGCAGGTATTTTATTAATATTTCTTGGAATAATTAGTAGAATTCATATGTGAATCCATCTAGTGCTGGACTTTTTTTGTTGGTAAGTTTTTGGTGAAAGATTCAATCTCTTTGTTTGTAATTGGTCTATTGACATCTGCTATTTCTTCCAGTGTCAGTGTAGAAAACAAGAACAGAATTAAGACTTGTCAGAGTATCATAACTTCAATGAAGTTTAAATTAACAACCAAAGGAAGGCTGCTATAACACATCAGGGATGAAAAAGTTTGGGGCACTGATCCATGAGCTGGGGAAATTTGTCTTTATGTCCCTGAATTTCTCTAATTCTTTTGTACTCTCTTAATGTGAAGAAGTGGCTTACACCTCCCTATCAATATCTAACAGACATCTACCCCTTCATCAGAGGATATATAAAATTTTCTCCATCCAAAACATTAAATGCCTCTGCAGGTTATATACCTATTTCACATGGTGGACACCAGGCTGATAACTAGAGTTAAGCAACAATATTACCCAGCTGTGAAGGTAATGAGTCTGATAAATGAGGAAATATACTATACCCCATAATAGCCATAATATCTTCTGAGCATTTACTATGAAGAGCTCATATAATCCAAGTGCTATTGGATCCTGAGCATGTTTGATCAAGTAGGCCCAAACATTCTTTGTTAAACTCTCCCCTGATATATAGGATTAATAACCCAGAAGTCAACCAGTGTATTGTCTAACCTCAATACTTAAAGGTCATCTGAAATCATTGAAAAAGTGATGGCTCCCAATAAATGAGGTAGATATGGCAAAAATGTCAAAGAAGACAGTAGAACATGAAGTAAAAGACCCAGAGAAGTAAAAATGCTGCAGTGAATATACCGCACAAGAGTAGTGAACTACCTGGTGGTCATTTCCTAACCAAAGCCCAAGAAATTTTACCATTAATCAAGTCATAAAGATTGTAGTAGTGAGGGGGCATCAGCATCACAAGGATGTTCAGAGGGAGAGCTCCTCCAGGGTTAATGGTAAGAAAAACCATTACATAATTGAGTTCCTTCATAGCAAAGGAAATGATAAATCATCAAAACAATAGAAGGCAAATAACTGCACTTAAAGGTGTGATAGATATAATTATCAAAATGAAAGGCAAATTTGTGAAGTAGTCTGGAAATCTGACACTCACAGAGTTATGAAAAATAATGATAGAACTTGGCATTCCTAAGGACAAAATAAATGGGCAGCAATATGAGTAACAATCAATTTGGACCATTAAATAAAAAAGGAGTTGTTCCACATTTTCATTCTTTGTTGAAAGCTAGAGGAATCTTTCCCACCCAAACAAAGAGGAAAAGCTAGATGAACTACTAAACCAGAATATTTCTTGAACACATCAAGGAGGTGAGGTTGCAGTGAGCAAGTTGCCTGAAATCCATGGTGAGTCATCTCCCCTAAAAAGGTTAGGGAGAAACATAAAGTACAGACTGTCTTACCAGAGAATGGGAGCAAGCTATGCCAGCTGACATAAGCCCTGATAGAAGAAAGCTGTTACAATGTTTACAAATTATTAAAGGCTGATTAATTGGGCTAGCCTGAAAATATAGACACGTGGGAGCACCAGAAACAAGGGGAGTTTTCAGTTACTTGCATGTTTATTTCCAGGATCATCACCAGGAAATAAGTTCCATAGGTGAATCTTTCTATGGAGGTGATTGGAGGAATCACTGAGAAAAGAAACAGTTCTGTTGCTGCCCCAACCTCAGGCTTTTTACTCACCTTGAACGAAATTACTAAATTGTATAGATAGTAACATAAAGATACTAGGGAATGGAGGGAGTAAATGCAGTGCTGAGGGAAATTTATAGCCATCAATATTTTAATTAAAAAAAGAAAGAGCTAAAATTGAAGACCTAACATAACACCTGGAGGAACTAAAAAAAGAATAAGAAACTAATTCTAAGGTAAGCAGAAGGAAAGAAATTATAAAGAGCAGAGCAGAAATAAAGGAAATAGAGAACAAACAAACAAACAAAAATGGAATCAACATAACTAAAAAATGGTTCTTTGAGATCAACAAAATTGACAAAACCTTAGCTTAAATGACAAAGGCAAAAAGACAGAAGATGAAAATGTAAAATCAGAAATAAGAGGGGTGACACAAGCCCTGGTACCACAGACATAAGAGAAATGCTATGAACAACTGTACACCAAAAAACTACACAATGTAAATGACATGGAAAAATTTCTTGAAGCACACAAACAAACTATATTGACCGTAATAGAAATAGAAGACCTCAGCAAAACAATCACGAGAGTTTGAAACAGTAAAAAACCTCCCAAAGATGAAAGCCCCAGGACCAGATAACTTCTCAAGTGAATTATACCAATCATTCAAAGATGATGTAATACCAATCTTGCTCAAGCTCTTTCAAAAATTGAACAGGAGGGAGAGAAATCAAACTCATTTTATTAGGCCAACATCCTAATACCAAACCAGATAAAGATACTGTGAAAAAATAGTATTACTAACCAATATCTCTAATGAATAAAGTTGCAAAAATCCTCAACAAAATACTTGCAAATCAAATCCAAAAGCACATTAAAATAATTATACATCACAATCAAGTGGGTTTTATCCAAGGTATGCAAGGGTAGTTCAACACAAG
The DNA here is from genome assembly GCA_029593785.1 of Cabassous unicinctus. Lineage (NCBI taxonomy): Eukaryota > Metazoa > Chordata > Mammalia > Cingulata > Chlamyphoridae > Cabassous > Cabassous unicinctus. Next base: position 18,899 of record JAQZBX010015035.1, read on the forward strand.
AAAATCAGTTAGTGGAATAAACCATATTAATAAATTGAAGAAGCAAAATCACATGATCATTTCAATTGTTGCAGAAAAGATATTTGAGAAAATACAGCATCCTTTCTTTTTTATTTTATTTTTATTTATTTTATTGATTTTCAAAAATTTTAAATATACTTAGATTATACAAATTCACATAGAAAATATAGGACATTCCCATATGCTCCACTTCCCACACCTCCCACATTTTCCCACATTAACAACATCTTTCATTAGTGAGGCACAATCATTGCAATTGATGAACATATTTTGTAGCATTGCCACTAAACATGGATTAAATTTACATTGTAGTTTACTCTCTTTCACACACAATTCTGTAAGTTATGGCCACATGTATAATGGTCTGTATCTGTCATTGCAATGTCATTCAGGACAATTTCCAAGTCCCCAAAATGGCCCCATATTACACCTGTTTTTCCCTCTCCCTGCCCTCAGAACCTCCAGTGGCCACTGCCTCCACATCAATGATATAATTTATTCGATCACTAGAATCAAATTGGTCTATAGTAAAAAAAACATTAAGTCTACTTTAGTCCATAGTTCATTCCTTAATCTGGAGGGTTCTGGGATGGTGATGATCACTCCACCTCTAATTGAGAGGGGGCTGTGATCCCACTTGCAGTAGCAACTAAAATAATTAGATACCAAGCAAAAAATTTAACTAAAGATGTAAATGACTTATATGCAGAAAACTACATAACACTGTTAAAAGAAATCAAAGTAGACTTAAATAAATGGAAGAATAGTCCCTGTGCATGGATAAGGAGAGTAAACATCATTAAGATGTCTATCCTACCCAAACTGATCTACAGATTTAATGAAATCCCAATAAAAATTACCAAAGCATTTTTTACTGAATTAGAAAAAATAACTACAAACTTATTTGGGAGGGCAAGAGGCCCAGAATAGCCAAAGACATATTTAAAAAGAAAAATGAAATCAGAGGAATCACACTACCAGACTTTAAAACATACTACAAAGCTACAGTGGTCAAAACTGCATGGTATTGGCACAAGGATAGACATACTGACCAATGGAACTGAATTGAGAGTTCTGATATAGATCCTTGAATACGCAGTCAACTGATATTCAACAAGGCCACCAAGCCCATTCAGCTAGGAGAGAATGGCCTCTTCAACAACTGGTGCTTAGAGAAATAGATATCCATATCCAAAGGAATGAGAGAGGAACACCTTCTCACACCTTATACAAAATTATCTCACGATGAATCAAAGATCTGAATATAAGAGCCAAGACTATAAAGTCTTTGGAAGATAATGTAGGTAAGCTAATACAGGATCTTGCCTTAGGAAATGGTTTCATGAACTTTACACCTAAAGATGGGCAACGAAAGAAAAATAGATGAATGGCACCTCCTCAAAATTAAAAACTTTTGTACCTCAAAGGAGTTTGTCAAGAAATTGAAAAGGAAGCCTACATATTAGGAGAAAAATTTGGTAACCATATCTCTAATAGGGGCTTAATATCCAGCATATATAAAGAAATCCTATATTTTGAAAAGAAAAAGACAACCAATCCATTTTAAAAATAGGCAAATGATTTGAAGAGACACCTCTCCAAAGAAGAAATACAAATGGCTAAAAAGCACATGATACTATGCTCAACATCAATAGCTATTAGGGAAATGCAAATCAAAACTACAATGAGATATCATCTTACACCCATTAGACTGGCTGCTATTAAGAAAACAGAGGACTACAAGTGTTGGAGAGGATGTGGAGGAATGGGAGCCATCACCACCTGCATGTGGGAATGTAGAATGGTGCAGCCAGTGTTGAGGACATCTTGGCAGTTCCTTAGAAAACTAACTATAGAATTGCTATATAATCCAGTAATTCCATTGCTGGGTACATACTCAGAAGAACTGAAAGCAAGGACACAAATGGATATATGTATCCTTTCTTAATTAAAACAGTCCAAAGATATTGGACTAGAATGAAGCTTTCTCAGTAGTTTAAGTGCATATATGGAAAACATACAGCTAGTATTGTATGTGGTGAAAGACTGAACGCTTTCCCACTGATATCAAGATAAAGACAAGAATGTCCATTCTCACCACAGTTATTCAGTATTCTGCTAGAAGTCCTAGCTAGAGAAATTAGGATAGATGAAGAAATAAAATACACTTAATAGGAAATATGAAACACCTTTTCTATTCACTGATAGATCGTTTATCTCGAAAATCCTAAAAATCCATAACAAACCTATTAGAACTGCTAGACAGCTTCAGTAAAGTGGAAGGATAGAAATTAAATCAGAAAAATCAGTAGCATTTCTATACACTACTAATGAGCAATCTGAGAAGGAAATCAGAAAAAGAAATCCATTTATACTAGAGATTAAAAGAATCAAATATTTAAGAAGAAACTTAACCAGGAACATAAAGGACTTGCAATCAGAAAACTACAAAACATTGCTAAAGGAAAAATAAGAAGACTTAAATAAATGGAAAGAAATTCAGTGTTCATGGCCTGGAGGACTAAATATCACAAATATATCAATGCTACCCAAACTGATTTAAAGACTCAACTCAATCCCAAAGAAAATCCAAACAGACTTTTTTGCAGAAAAAGAAAAGCCAAACATGCAATTTATTTGGAATGTTAAGGTGCCCCAAATAGCCCAAAGTGTCTTAAGAAGTTAGAGACACTCACTTCCTGATTTTAAAGCATTTTACTTAGCTATAGTGTTAAAAAAAATTTTTTTTAAGAGCATGGTACTGGCATAAAGATAGACAAATTGACCAATAGAACCAGATCAAGAATTTAGAAATTAACCCTCGCATCTATGGTCAAGTGATTTGAAAAGTCTGTCAAGCTCTCCCTGCTCTTTGATAACAGTCTATTCAACAAATGGTCCTGGGAAAACTGGATATCCATATCTAAAAGAAAGAAAGAGGACCCCTATTTCACATTTTATTCAAAAAATAATTCAAAATGGATTAATGACCTAAATTTAAAATGTACAACCATAAAAGAAATGAAATTGGGATGTATATAACAACATGGATTAACCTAGTGGATATTAATTTGAGTGAAATAAGCCATAAACAAAGTACTAATATTGTATTGTCTCACTTATATGAATTAAATACTTTGTGTAAACTCATGGAAGTAACCTCTAGAATACAGGTTACTAGGAAATAGATGGTTTGTTGAGAATAGATGATGATGCTTAATGTATGCAACCTTATTAATAAGGTTAATTTTGAAAGTGTGGAAATGAACAGATTTGAGAGTAACACATTGTCATGGGTATAACTAACACTGCTGATGTATATATGTGATTGTGGTTGAAAGGGGTAGTCAATAGAAGTAAATATCAATTGAAAGGAATCTAAAGAATAATCTAGGTAATATCTAACATAGTGATTTTGTTGTGGATGAAGATTATGGTTAATAGTATAAATATAAGTGCTAAGAATATGGTAATTCAAGAGAAAATTGCATCTAAAGGAACTTATAGGTAACAGTAATATTGTAATATTTTGCAGCAATGGCAAAAGATATTTTTTTCAATACTACAGGACAATAATAGAGGTTATAAGGAGGTATGTGATTTTTCCTTTTAGAATAATGAAGACATTCTCAAATTGACTGAGTTGACAGTACAATTCTGTTTTGAAAATGAGAGCCACTGAGTATACACATTGAATGGATTATATAAAGCATGAGACTATACAACACAGGGAATCAAGTTTTGGTTAATAGGACAAATATGAATAAGTTTTCTCCCAAATGGTAGCAAATATATAATACTAATATAGGTGATAATTGTGTGCATTGGGGGAAAAATAAACAAAATATAAGGTATGAGCTATAGCTAGTAGTATTATTTTGACTATGCTCTTTCAACGTCTGTAACAAACATTTCATAAAAATTCAAGGTGATGGTGGTGGGGAGATATATGGGAAACTTGTAAGATGATGTGCATGTTTGTTTTGTAAATTCTCAAATTTTACCATATATTTTATGTATATTCATTTATGAATGATATATTTTAATAAAATTTTATTTAAAAAAACAAACCAAAGAGTAAGGATGGATAATTTTTAGTGTAAGTATGTCACATGCAACAGTGTTTCATTCTTAAAAAATAAATTATTTATAATATATGAAATTCAAATTTAACTGTGTGTCCTTTACTTTATCTGGCAAACTTAGCCCAAATTTCTATATATATTCCATTGAATAATTTTCTCCTCTTGCTGGACAGAGGCAGGAAAATATCTCTCACAAAGCTTTGCAACTATGTCTTGGTAGAGTTTGTACCTGGGAAAAATAAGAGAGACAGGTATTCTGAGGGATAAAAAAACTGAGAAACTGAGAACCAGGCACTCAGAACCTGCTTTAGGCTGATTTTTGAAGGAGAAAATAGAAAATCTCATGTACACAAACAACGTATTAAAATAGCAAGCAATGAACAGCAGCAATCTATCATTGGGAGTGTGAAAAGTGCATGGAGAGAAAACTCTAGTCCAGTGAATTTATACATTCAGGAAGAAGCTGAGAATGGAATTTTAATATTGATAAAACCCTTCTGCACTCCAGCCCACACCCTAATAACAAGAATTTGTTAGATGGATAGAAACTGAAGGTAATCACTGCCACAAGAAAATCCTACCCCATTCAACAATGATTGATTCACCACTCAAAATAGCCTGACACAGATGGAAGTACCCATTTTCAGTCATAAATACTATTTACATCATTCTCTAGTCTTCTACACATAATTCAAACAAAAATTACAAGACTTCTAAATTACCAGGTAAAATAAATAACTGTCTTAGATAAAGCAAGAAAGAGAAATCATCTCAAATGTAGTGCAGGTATTAGAACTATCAGACAAGAATTTTAAACAGTAATTAATATGGTAAAAGACCTAGTAGAAAATGAAACATAGTTCAACCAATGGAAAATTTCAATGTCAACATGAAAACTATGATAAACAAAAGAAAAGGGATATGAGAGAAATAAAAAAAGATACAGTATCAGAGGAGACAAAAACCTCATATGACATCATGAGCAGACTCCGTATTTCCAATAAATAAATAAACTTGAAGGCCAGTCAATCACAATGATAATTAAAGGAGAAGAAGATGAGAGAACTCAAAAGATATAGAACAATATAAAACAATCTAATATACCTGTAATTGTAGTTCTGAAGGAGAAGAGAGGGAGAAAAAATGCAGCAGAATAAATAGTTGAAGGAATGATTTCCACAAAATATAAAAAATGAAAGCTATCAAATCACAGTTCCAAGCATATTCTATATAATTGGATGAAATTCAAAATTAAAAAGAAAATCTTGAAAATAGACACGTTGCATGCAAATGAGCAAAGGTAAAATTACAGCAATCTTATAAAAAAAAAAAACACACGTAGCAGTTTGAGATTATGAATCCCCACCCCACGCCCAATAAAAAAGAGAAAGAAAGATTGTAAACTAATCTATTCCTCTGGGTATGATAAGCTTTGAATACATTAGATTCAGCAGACATATCTTGATTAAATTACCTGTTAAGATTAGGGCTTTGATTTGACCACAGCATTAGGGGACAACTGAGGGTTGATTCCCTGCACCCTTGGTAGACTGATATAAACACTTCCTCAAGACACACAGAAGAAGATACACAGAAGAGAGAGAGAACTGTCAGTTTTGATCCTGAAGCACTGGTGAGAGATAAGCCATTCACCTGATAGTTTGCTGCTAAAGAGAACAGAGGAGCTGAGAAGCTGATAAGCCTTGAAAAAAACAAGCCCTTGCCAGAGACTGATATAGGATGTCCTGAGAGACCAGGCAAAGATCACCAGCCACCTTGCTTCAACACCTGGCAACTGACTTTGGGGAGAAAGCAGCCTTGAATTGAACTCTTTGGGGCCTTATAACTCTAAGTTTTTACATCAGATAAATACCCTTTATAAAAGCCAACAGATTTCCAGTACTATGCTTCAGCAACCCTTTGGCTGACTAATACAACATGCAAGTCAGGTAACAAGCCACTTCTTGTTTTAAAAAAAAAAATTCTATTTTAATTTTAATTTTTAAAAATATACTTAAATTATACAAATGTCACATAAAAAATATAGGAGATTCCCATATGCCCCACTACCCCATACCTCCCACATTATCCCACATTAACGACATCCTTCATTAGTGACGTACATTCATTGCAACTGATGAACACATTTTGGAAGATTGCCACTAAGCATGGATTAAAGTTTACATTGTAGTTTACATTCTATCCCACCCAATTCTGTAAGTTATGACAAGACTTAAAATGGCCTGTGTCTGTCATTGTAATGTAATTCTGGACAATTCCAAAGTTCCAAAAATGTCTATTTTACTAGCACCTGCTACCATCAATCTGAATCTGATGCCTTTTAAGGGGAAACTTTCATTTTTTTTCCTAAGATATCAGGTATTTATTTTTGCCTCTCCAGAAATACTCTCCACCCTTTTCAACTCTTCTTCTCACCTTGGAAGCCCCTAGTGGTCCCTTGTACTCTGGGTTCTGGTGGAGCACAGACAGGAGACCAAATGGTAAGGGCAGGATATTTTTTACCCCAGCAAAGACAGCCTCCCTGAGCAGTTCTGTGCTTTTCCATGTTTAAAAGATCCTTTATCTAATATTTTAAAATAGTTTATCTGTTTCACCTGGTAAGTGCATGTTAAAGTCAACCAGGAAGAATGTAAAATTAATATGTATTTGCATTTGTAAAAATTTTTAATTTTTTGTGCAAATTAACTTCTTAGTTTTTTATGTTTATAACTTTCATTGTTAGAGGTTTTTCATAATGAAATATCAAATTTCATTATTAAATTTGATTTTGTATTGTTTTTATTTTGATTTATTGTTTTGTTTGATTGTTTTTGTATTGATTACAATTGATTTTGTATTGATTTGTTTTGTATTACAATATTGATTGCAATATTGTTTTTGTATTGATTACAATTCCACATAGCATGGAAATTATAAGAACTGAATTATTTGTTACCATTTACACAAAAATAAACATTTCTCTGTAAATTTATATGTCTTTCTCTCTGAAGTATAGATAGCCAGATTTTTAAAATTCATACTTTGAATCTCTAATTTTGTAGACTATACTAATTCTATTTTGTCTATTACATATATATATATTAATTTTTACACAAATCACTTTCCTTTATTTTCTTCCCAGACCTCAGGTAACTTTTAATTTGCATTCTAACTCTGTGACTTTCTTAGTTGGTAGGGGTCTAACTTATTTTTCCACATGTGAATATCCAATTTTCTCATTTCATTTGTTGACTGGATTATTCTTTCCCCACGCATATACATAAATCTCTTGTTGAAAGTTAATTTCCTATCAATTTGTGGATCTATTCCTGGACTTTCAATTTTCTTCCTTTGAGCTATTTATCTATCTTTGTTCCAGTACCACTCTGCTCTCATTACTAGCAATTTGTAGTTCGGTTTGAAATCTGGAAGAGTTAGTCCTCCAATCTTGTTCTTTATTAACTTTGTTTTGGCTATACAGAGACTCTTGCAGTTCTGTATGAATTTGAGGATAAGCTTTTCTCTTTCTACATAAAAATCTGCTCATATTTTGATAGGAATTGTATTTAATCCCTATATTGCTTAGGGTAATATTGACAAAAACTATTTTAACTCTTCCAAACCATGAACATATGATGTCTTGCCACTTACTTAGGTCTTCTTTAATTTCTTTCACCAATAATTTGCAGCTTTCATTATACATATCTCCTTTATCTTTGTTTAAATTTATTCCTGGATAATTTAGATGCCATTGTAAATTACAATGTTATATTAATTTTCTCTTCAAATTATTCTTTGCTAATGTATAGAAACACAACTGATATTTTTGTTGATACTGTGCTCTGCTACTTTGCTGAACTCATTTATTAGATCTCATAATTTACTTGTGGATTCTTTTGGAGTTCTTATGTATAAGACCAGGTTATTTGCAAATATATACAATTTCCTTCTTCATTTCCAAATGAGATAATTTTTATTTTATTGAATAATTGCTCTGGCATGAATTTCTTACAATATTAAGTAGCAGTTTTGAAGCAGCCATATTTGTTTCATTCCTGGTCTTTAGGGAACATGTTAAAATATTTTGCCATTGAGCATGATGTTAGCTGTGGATTTTTATAAGTGATCATTTTTTATTGAGAAAGTTCCCATCATTTCCATTTTTCTGAGCATTTTTGTCAAGAAAAGGTGCTGCCTTTGTTTAAACCCTATTCTGTATGCATGGAGATACACTTGGCTCTTTCCAATTAATCTATTTATTTAAAATATTACCTTAAGTGATTTTCATATTTTGAAACAAACTTCAATTCCTGGGGTAACCCCACATGGTAATGGTGTATAATCTTTTAAGATGTTGGATTCAGTTTGGTTGCATTTTCATAAGGATTTTTATACTTATATTCATGAGGTAAATTGATATCATTGGGATCAGAGTTATACTGGCTGCTTAGAAGGAAATAGGAAGTATTCTCTCATCCTGAATTTTTGGAAAGTGGTTTAAAATGATTGCTGTTAGTTCTTTAAATGCATGGTAGAATTCATCAGTGATACTATCTGGTTATGGACGTGTTTGGGGGGAGGTTTTGATTATTGAGTAAATTTCTGTACTTATTTCCCCAATCTGTCCCAAGATAGAACAGAAAGATATTTTAATTCATGCTCCTGGAGTACATTAACTTCATTTCAATACAACAAATTTAATCTGTTTTGAGTCTTTATTCAATTTGATTGTCCAAAAATTCATCTAGTTATATTTTGGACTCCATCCTACCCTCGGGTCTAACCCCACCAGCATCATATGAAAGACTTGGGGGCCTAGAGAGCAATGACAGTCAATCAAGTCCTCAGTGCTTCACATTCATGATGGCCTCTGCTGATGTGATTGAACAACGTGAACTGCTAAATCCACAGAATTTGCCAGTGCCAGTTGTGGGGCTCTAGGTTCCCCCCACCCCTGCCCTGGACACCAAAATGATAAATCTCTTTATTTGTCCCCATCACTCTTCCCTTTAGCTCACCAAAGCATTCTCCATCTGTTGATAGTCTGAAGTATTGCTTCAAAGTGAACATGGGTCTTCCTCTGCTTGAAAACCATAGATAACTTAGACCCTTAACAGTAGTAATCTTGATGAGAGCTCATGTTAGTCTGAGACACATTAACTGAAGTGGAGGTATAAAAAGCGAATTAAATGTATTTTTGACATATACATTAATGTTTAATTTAAAAATTTATTTTTATATCAATGTTACAAGATACTCAGCTAACACAAGATAATAACTACAATAAGAACAAATTTGCTTTAGTCAGCAATTACATTCCCCCTTTATTTTTGTTCATTCCTCAGTCTTGAGGGATTTGGGATGGTGTCCAATATGACTATTTCAGGCTGAGAAGGGACAGAGATATTATGCAGCAGAGGAATAGAATTTTTTTTCTTGCAGTTGAAAATATTCCTTGCTTTTGGGATGGGGCTTGTCCATTTTCACTTTTGATTAGCTGTACAGATTTTTAAAAAGAAACAATTTTATCGATACATATTAATACAGCATAAATCCATCCAAAGGGTACAATCAGTGTCATTCGGTACAATCACATAGCTGTGTATTCATCATTTCCATCATTTTTAAAGCATTTTCTTCATTCAATAATAATAATAACAATAATAAACAGAAACCAACCAAGCAAAGAAAACTCATCCCTCACAATCTCTCTATGCCTTCCATGCCACGCAAAGCTGCTATTCCGTTCCTTCTCTTCAGGTTATTTGAATTTATATCAGATAAAAAAAAAAGTCTTATATACGCAATAGCACCCGAATTCATATTTACATGAGGTTTCACTATGTTATATAGTCCCGTGTTACTTTTTTTACCTTTCCTTCTAGTAATATATATGTCCTTAGACTTGCCCTTTTACCTAGAGTCATATCCATATAAGAGCTCTACTAGTCACAACTATCATGATTTGCATTCACCATTTCGATTCATTTCCAAATATTTACAAGCAACCTTTTAACCAATTATGCATAGACTAACCACCAGCTTTTCATAATCTACCCTCATTCTGGTGACTTATAATCTAATAATTAATTCCATAAGTTTACATAATATATTTAGTTAATAATAGAGTGATCATAAACTATCTGTCCTTTTGTGTCTGGCTGGCTTCACTAAACTGAATGTCTTTCAGGTTAATCCAAGTTTTTGTATGATTCCTGAATTCATTTCTTACTACTGCATAATATTCCATCGTGTGTATACACTACAGTTTGTTTATTCATTCTTCAGTTGATGGACACCTGGATTGTTTCCAACTTTTGGCAATTATGAATAACGCCATTATGAACATCGGTGTGAAGATTTCTACTGATTTTACTGCTCTCATTTCTTCTGGGTATATACCTAGTAATGATATTGCTGGGTCACATGGCAAGTTCATACTCAACTTCCTTAGGAACTGCCAAACAGTACTCCAGAGTGGCTGTACCATTTTCCATTCCCACCAACAGTGAATAAGCATTTTATGCCTCCACACCCTCTCCAACATTTACAGTTTTCCAAAATTTTAATAGTGGCTAAACAGTAGTATATCTCATTATAGTTTTGATTTGCATTTTCCTAATCAGTAGTGATGTTAAAATTTTTTTCATGTCCTTCTTTGCCATTTGTATTTCTTCTTTGGACAATTGTCTTTTCAAGTATTTTGTCCATTTTTTTAGCAGGGAATTTGTCTTTTTATCATGGATGTAGAGGCAGTGACCACTACAACCTCAGAACTGAGGTTCTGAGTGGGAGGGACAGGGAAAGGTAGGTGTGGTTTGAGGGCATTTTCAGGACTTGGCAGATGTCCTGGTTGGCATTGTGGTGACAGATGCAGGCCATTGTATATCTTGTAATAACTTGCAGGTGTGTGTGGAAAGAGTGTAGACTGCAATGTAAACTATGGTCATTGTTTGGTGGCAGTGCTCCAGTGTTTGTCAAATATTTCAAATGTGTCAAACTGAGAAAGGGTGTTGTTGATGTGGGAGGGTGTGGGGTGGTTGGGGAGTGGGACATGTGGGAGTCCCCTATGTTTTTTGTGTAGCATTTATGTAATCTAGGTTTCTTTAAAAATAAGAAATAAAAAGGTATATTTAAAAAAATCAAGAGCCACAAAACTCTTAGAAGTAAATGTAGGAAAATATCTTCAAAATATTGTGGTAGGTAGTAGTTTCTTAAACCTTAAACCCAAAGAATGAGAGACAAAAGAAAAAAATAGATAAAGGAGCTGCCTCTAAAAAGACAAAAAAACAAAAAACAAGCAAACAAAAAAAAACACCTTTGTAACTCAAAGGTCTTTGTCAAAAGGATGAAAAGTCAGTTGTAACCCTTCTGTGATCCAAAGCTTCTTCAAAACTGAAGCCAACAAAATAACCAAGTATAATTAATAGGAAAATAATATAATAATGATGATTTTAAAAATAACAAATAAAATACAAAAAATTTGAAAATAGTTTGAAGTAATATAAAAATATAAAATATAAAATTTAAAAAATTATAACATAAGTCTTTCAACTGTGTAAGATCTGTTGTCTTGTATATACAGTGATATTTGCTTCCATTTATTCTCTGAATGTCTAATTTTTTCATTTTGTCTTCAAAGAAGCTTTAGGTTACAGAAAAGTCACGTACGGAATATAGGTGATTTCCATATACCCATTATCCTCTACCTTTTACCTTTCCCCCTATTAATAATATTTTACATGTGGATGGTGCATTTGTTACAAATTATGTACAAACATTGAAACATTGCTATTAACGTGGTCAGTGTTTTACATTGTGGCTTACATTTTGAACAGCACACTTTTAGAGATTTTGATGAAGTTTGACGTGGTCTGTATCCATCCTTGCAGGATCAAGTAGAACAATTCCATCACCCCAAATATGTCCCATTTCCACCTATTCTATTCCTCCCTCCCTCACCCCTCAGGACCCATGGCAACCACCAAGATTAACTCATTGAAGCGCCAGATTCATAGTTACTTTCAATAGCATTGAGGGCTTTACATACTGGCCTGTCCTCCCCTATTGGGCAATGTCTATGATTTCAAGACACTCTTGTCCCTCTAGTTGAGATCATAGCAGGACTCTACAGGATGAGAGTCCAACACCTTCCAGCTCATTCTGTGAGAATTCATTCCCTGATACAACACACTATGACAAGATGAATGGTACACACTCCCTAGATGCCTGCCCCAGATATGACCTGTTCCTCGTGCTTCCCACATCCAATACCTTAAATCAGTAACCCTTCTCTGCCATATTTCCCAAAAGAATATTCTCAGTATTGTAGCTTCAACCACATACTCACAAATCCCCAGAGTTCACCTGCTCACTCCCCCAACCCTTCCCCAGTTCCAAGGACAGTCTGTGTATTCAGGTCCTTGATCTATTCTGAGTTAATTTTTGTATAAGATGTGATAGAGCACCTCTTCTTTCTTATGAACAAAACTATCCAGTTCTCCTAGCACCATCTGTTGTATAGACTATACTGGCCTAGCTAGGTGGGCTTAACAGCCTTGTGAAAAGTCACTTGACTGTAGTTGTGAGACTCTATTTCTGAGTCTCTATTCAGTTCCATTGGTAAATCTGCCTGTCTTTATTCCAGTATCAGGCTGTTTTTATCACTGTTTCTAATTAATATGCTTTAAACTCCACAGGTTAGAGTCCTCCAACTTTTTTCTTCATTTTAAAGGCATATTTGACTACTTGGGGGCCCTTAATTTCCAAATAAATTTGGCTATTGGCATTTCCACTTCTTCAGAAAAAGCTGTTGGGATTTTTATTGGGATTGCATTGAATCTGCAAACCATTTTGGGTAGAATTGATGTCTTAATGATATTTAGTCTCCCAATCCATGACCATGGACTGTCCTTCCATTTATTTAAGTCTTCTTCAGTTTCTTTTAGCAGTATTTTGTTGTTTTGTTAATACAGGTGCTTTATGGCCTCATTTAAGTTTATTCCCAAATAATTGATTATTTTAATCACTATTATAAATGGAATTTTCTTTTCTGAATTTCTCTTCAAGTTGCATATCGATAGTGTATAAAGCACTATTGAATTTTTCATATTAATCTTGTATACCTTCACTTTGCTTAACTCTTCTATTAATTCTAGTAACTTTGTCAAGGATTTTTCAGGATATCTAGATAGAGAATTATATCATCAGTGATTAGTGAAAGCTTTTCTCTTCCTTTTCCTATATAGGTTCTTTTGTATCTTTGTCTAGCATAATTGCTCTTAGAGCTTCTATCACAATATTGAATAATGATGGTAATAGTGGGCATCCTTATCTTGTTCATGATCTCAACAAGAAGAACTCAGTCTTTCAGAGTTCAGTACAATATTAATTGTAGGTTTTTCATATATGTACTTTACCATATTTTCTAATCTTCCTTCTATTCTTATATTTTAGAGTGTTTTTATCAAGAAAGGGTGCTGTATTTTGTAAATGTCTTTTCTACATCAATAAACAGGATAATGTGGTTTTTCTTCTTTAAATTATGAATGTGGTTTATTACACTTATTGATTTTCTTGTGTTGAACCATCCTTGCATATCTGGGATGAAACCTACTTGATCATAGTGTCTAATTCTTTTAACATGCATTTGGGTTCTGTTTGCAAGTATTTTGATGAGAATTTATGCATCTATATTTATTACAGATATTGGGCTGCAATTTTATTTTTTCTGTAGTACACTTATCTGGTTTTGTTATTAGGTGATATTGGCTTCACAGAATAAGTTTGGTAGGATTCTTTCTTGTTTACATTTTTGTCACACTTGAACAAGATTGGTATTAGATCTACTTTGGAGCAAGACTGATATATCTTCTTTGAATGATTGTTAGAATTCACTTGTGAAGCCATCTGGTATGGGCTTCACATCTTTGGGAGCTTTCTGATGACTGTTTCAATCTCTTCACTTGTGATTGGTTTACTGATGTCTTCTATTTCTTCTAAAGTCAGTGTAGGTGGGCTGTATGTTTCTAGGAATTTTTTCATCTCATCTACATTGTATAGTTTTTGGCATACATTTGTTCATAGTATCCTCTTATGAACTCTCTTATTACTCTGGGGTCAGTGGTAATATCCCTTTCTCATTTCTGGTTTTATTTATTTGCATCATCAATTTTTTTCTTTGTCAGTTCATCTAAGGGTTTATTGATTTTCTTGGTCATCTCACAGAACCAACTTTTGGTTTTATTGATTCTACATTTTTTTAAGCTCTTTAACTTCTACTCTGATGTTTACTATTTCTTTCTTTCAGCTTGGTTTGGGATGAGTTTGCTATTCTTTTTCTATTTTCTCCATGTATGCAGTTAGATCTTCAATTTTAGCTCTTTCTTCTTATTTAATGTAAGTATTGAGAGCTATAAATTTCCTTCTCAGGACTGCCATTGCGCTGTGCCAGAGATTTTTGATATGTTTTTTCCCCGTTTTCCTTCATCTCAAGATATTTGCTGAAATCATTTAAAATTTCTCCTTTGTCCCACTGATTATTTAAGGTCAAGTTGTTTATTCTTCACATATTAATAAATTTTCCCTTTCTGTCCATTGTTGATTTCTAATTTCATTCCGTAAGATAAGGAAAAGTGTCTTGTAAAATTTCTTTCTTTTTAAATATACTAAGACTTTTCTTGTGACACAACATCTTGAAGAAGGATCCATGAGCACTTGAATAGGACTTGTATCCTGCTATTTTGAGGTTCAATGCTCTATAGATGTCTATAGAATTTGTACCTTTATCATATTATTCAAGTTCTGTGTTCCTTTATTTATCCTCTCCCCAAATCTTCTATCCAGTACTGTTTTGCATTGATGTCTCCAACTGTTACTTTAGAGAAACCCATTTCTCCCTTCAGTTTTGCCAGTGTGTGCCTCATGTATCTTGGGGCACTCAACTTAGTTGCATAAATATGTCATATAATTATTTCTTCCCGGTAAATTGTCCTTCTATTAATATATAATGAC
The DNA here is from genome assembly GCA_029593785.1 of Cabassous unicinctus. NCBI lineage: Eukaryota > Metazoa > Chordata > Mammalia > Cingulata > Chlamyphoridae > Cabassous > Cabassous unicinctus. The sequence continues at coordinate 34,018 of JAQZBX010015035.1, forward strand.
CTTCTTCATCCCTTATAACAGCTTTGCATTTGAAATCTATTCTGTTTCAATATTAGTATTATTTCCAGCTCTCTTTGGGTAACTTTTACATGGAAATACTTTATCCAACCTTTCAATTATAACCTGGCTGTGCCATTACAACTGACGTGATTCTCTTGTAGAAAACAAGTACTTGGATCATATTTTTATCCATTCTATCAGTCTATGTCTCTTGATTGGGGGATTCAAGCCTTTAACATTAAATGTTTTTGGTGTAAAGGCATTACTTTCTTCATCCATTTTATCCTGTGGGTTTCTGTTGTGATATCATACTATTCTCTGTCTTTTTCCCCTTTAATATATCCTTCCCAATAATCTTCCTTTCTGCATTCTTCTCCAAGTCTCTCATCCCTGTTTTTTCCTTTCAGTCTCCAGTATTGCCTTTAGTATTTTTTGTAATTGTAGTCTTTAGTAACATATTCTCTCAGTTTTTCCTTTGAAGACTTTGAACTCACTCTCATTTTTGGAGGACGATTTTGCCAGAGGTAGAATTCTTGGGTGGTGGTTTTTCTCTTTCAGGATGTTAAATACACCATACCACTTTTTTCTGGCCTTCATGGTTTCTGATGACAGATCATCACTTAATCTTATCAACGTTCCCTTTTATGTGTCGATTTTCTTTTATCTTGCAGTTTTAAGAATTCTCTATCTCTGATATTTGTCATCCAGAATAATAGATGATTCTGGGTAAGACTATTTGTATTTATTCTGTTTTGGGTGCCTAGTCCTTCTTGGATATTAGTATTCATATTTTTCATATGAGTTGTGAAGTTTTTGGTCATTATTTCCTCAAATGATCTTTCTGCCCCTTTTCCAGTCTCTTCTCCTTCTGAGACAGTGATAATGCTTTTTCTTGTGTATTTTGCGTTGTTATTCAATTCCCTGAGGCCCTGCTCCCGTTTTCCATTCTCTTCTCTTTCTGTTCTTCTGTCTTTTCCAGTTCAGATGTTCTCCCTTCACAATCACTAGTTCTCTTTCAAGCAATTCAAATCTGCTCTTATGTGCCTCTAAAGTATTTTTAATCTCATCTATCATGTCTTTCATTGCTATAAATTCTGGAACTTTTTTTTGTAGTATTTCAAATTGTTCTTTATGCTCACCCAGAGAATATTCTCAATCTCTTTAGTCATATTTCCTTTCAATTCTTTGAATTGATTTAGGAGACTTCTGTGATTACCTTGATTAATTATCTAGAATCCTGTATCTCTTCAGGATATTTGATTCACTCTTTTGGCTGGGTCATCTCTTCCTGTTTCCTAGTATGACTTATAATTTTTGCTGATATCTAGGCATCTGATATAATTGATGAATTTTTTGAAGACCAATTATTCTCTCTTGTCTATTTATTTTTATTTTCATCCCTCTTCATTGATATTTGGTTGCACTTCGTCCAAGTCTTTAAAATTGCCTGTTTAAAGTATTAACATCAGGCCAGGCACTCACTAATGGGGTGCAGATTTTCTCCCAAGATTAGGGTAGAGAGAAAGCATGTTTTGTCCATGCAATTTTCAGACAGGCCAGCTGATGGCACACACATAGGCATACCTTTCTACTGAGATGTTTCAATCTGTGCTTTCCTGGTGCTGGTCTGGCCAGATACAAGATTGAAAGTGGGCTTTGCTTGCTGACTTCACTGAACAAAAGCAAACAAATCACACTCCCTTTTCCCTTGTGTGGCAGTTTGAGATTATTTATGAATTCCAAAAAGAGTGATTATGTTTGTAAACTTTTCTGTTCCTCTAGGTGTGATAACCCTTTGATTGTATTAGAATCAGCTGAGATGTCTGATTAAATTGTGTTAAGAGTAGGACTTTGATTCAACACCATCATTAGAGTGTGACTCAGCGTTGAGTTCCAGCCACCTTTGTGGGCTGATAAAACAGACTCTTATATGGAAGTAGATACACAAAGAAAAAGAGCACAGTGGAAGAGAGACAATTTATTTGACATGGCAGAGGGGCTGGGAAAAGAGATGAGGCTGATAGTCTACAACTGACCTTGTCAGATGTTCTGAACAGAGCATCTAAACCCAGAAAGAAATATGCCCCAGCAATAGAGATGAGCCTATGTCAGTCTACAGCTGAGATCAGAAGAAGCTGAGATTATGGAGCCTTAAGAGGAAGAAGGAAGGCTGAACGCTCACAGATATCCCCTACCATTTTGCTTCAACACATGACAACCGTCTTTTGGTAAGAGAAAGTACCTCTTATGGTACCTTGAGTTGGACACTTTAGGGCCTTGCGACTGTAAGCTTCTACCCCAAATAAATACACTATATAAAAGCCAACAGAGTTCTGGTGCTTTGCATCAGTACCTCTTTTGGCTGACTAATACACTTTGTAACAGCAGAGAAGGAGGAAGATATTTGTTCCCCTCTCATTCAGCTCAGTGGACCTTGGCTTTTACCCCAGCTTAATATGATTGGAGTATTAGAGGGGAGCCCTTCCTAGTTGCCATGGGGTTTTGCTGCTTCAAATTCTTCATCTCTCTGTCCTTACCCTCCTGAGAGCTTTGTAGCAATGTCCTGATCTGATGATCCCTAGTATACATAGTATTGGTATTGGCAGGTTAAAGAACTTTGATTCTTAGCTTTCCATAGAACTGATAAGCTGACCTCCACAGTGGCTGCAAAAATCACATCCAGTCAACAATGAATTTCTCCCCATCCTCTCCAAAACTTGTAATATTCTGTTTTTTTTTTTTTTTTTAATAATAGCCATTCTACAGGGTGTGAAATGGTATATCACTGTGGCTAATGATGTTGAGCATATTTTCATGTGAATTTCAGCCATTTCTATATCTTCTTTGGAGAAATGTTTATTCAAGTCTAAAGCACATTTCCTTTTTATTTGAGTTGATTTCATTTTATTGTCGAGTTGCAGTATTTATTAATATATTCTGAATAAATAAACCTTATTTGGAATGTGCTTACCAAATATTTTCTACCATTGACGAGTATGCGTTTTCACCTTCCTGACATAGTCCTTTGGTATGCAAATGTTTAAATTTTCTTGAGGTCCCATTGTAATATATTTTCTGTTATTGCTCATACTTAGGGTTTAAATTTTAACAAACCACCTCATATCACAAGATCCTGAAGATATTTTCCCATGTTTTCTTCTAGGAGTGTCTTATTTCTACCTTTTATATTCAGGTATTTGATTCATTTTGAGTTAATCTTTGTGTAACATGTGAGATAGGGGTTCCTTTTTCTTTCTTTTGGAAATTGTTATCCAGTATTCTGACCACAATTTATTGACTAGAATATACTGACAATTGATTTTTGATAAAGATTGCAAATCCACTCAATTGGGAAAGAATAGTTAATTCAAGGGTTGATGCTGGCAGAATGTTTTATCCATATGCAAAAAAAGAAGGATGATACCTATCCCAATTTGGGATGGTTAAGCTAATGTGTCAACTTGGCCAGGTAATTGTGCCCAGTTGTTTGGTCAAGCAAGCACTGGGATAATTGTAATACAAGAACATTTATGGGCTTCAGTCATCAGTCGATTTTTTGCATAGATGGCTGAGTACATCTACAATCAACCAGGGAGATTGCTGTCAGCAGTGAGTGACATTTTATCCAATCATTTGAATGCCTTAAAAGGGGAAGTGATTTCAGCATTCAGAGAGAATTTCCCAGATCATCTTTGCACAGCCAACATCTCCTGGAAACTCATCAAGGACCTTTACTGGACATTTGTTGAAAACCCTGGTTTGCAGCCTGCCTGTGGAAACTGGACTTGTGCATCCCCACGGTCACATGAGAGACTCTTATAAAATCTCATACTATTTACAGATATCTCCTGTTGATTCTTTTTGCCTAGAGAACCCTAACTAATACAGCTTGGTACCGGGAGTGGTCCTTGAGGAACAGAATCTGAAACATAGGATGTCTGAG
>JAQZBX010015036.1:0-10811 GCA_029593785.1 Cabassous unicinctus
CCATCTGCGCCACCTCGGCTCCTGGTTTTCGGAGCTTTCGGAGCATTTCGTCTTGTCTCGCCCCTGCATCTCTCTCCTGTTACGTCATCATCTTGCTGCATGGCTCCCAGGGCCTGGCAGCTCACGGGCACACAGAGCCTGGCAGCCCATGCGCCTTCTGTATATATGTTTTTTATTTTACCGGGAGGTCCCGGGGATCGAACCCAGGTCCCTCCACATGGAAGACGGACGCCCAACCATTTGAGCCACATCCGCCCCACCCAGGGTATATTTTTAAAAACAGTATGATCTCCTACTCTCAGCCTCGGACACACACAGGAGACGTCAGCTTAATTTTCAGCAGTTCCCATTGTGTCGTCCAAGCACACAGCACTGTGACCATTGTAAAACCATTGCTGGATGATATTTTGGGGAGGGTGGTGATTGACAGATTTTAAAATCTATTTTTTTTTCTGATTATAAATTAAAATATATTCACACACAACCACTTAACGCAGTCATGAATGGAATTACAATGGCAAGTTCCCTATCATTGGGGTATCCATGGCTAGTAGTTTGCCTGAATGGCTGCAACAGCCCCCAAAGGGCACCTTGCTGCCGAGCACACAGCCCCAGGCCCTCTGGCCATCCTCAGCCGGCAGTCAGGGAGCCCAACAGAGCCCGATTCCGACCCTGACACCAGCTGTAAACATTCCCCGCTTCTCCTCAGCTTCCGGTGAGGACCTCACAAGGCACTCAAAGCCTCCTGAAATCCACTGTCAACTTCTGTGCCCCTCACCACCTCCCACACGATCTGCCCCCTGCCAGGCACCCAGTGCTGTGGCCAAACCTCACCCCTCCTCACCCCTCTCCTGGAGCCCCCACCTCACTGCACCCCTCCCATACTCCTCTGTGAACAGGTACATTAGTAATTGTTTTTTGTTTTTTTGTTTTTAAAGATTTATTTATTTATTTATTTATCCCCCCCCTTGCTGCTTGTGTTTTACTGTGTCCATTCGCCGTGTGTTTCTTCCGTGTCTGCTTATCTCCCCCTTGCTGTGAGGGCCTGCTGCATCAGCCCACCGCACTGCGCGGGCTGGCCTGCTCTCACAAGGAGGCCCCGGGAAGCGAACCCGGGGCCTCCCGCACGGGAGCTCTATCCATTGAGCCACACCTGCTTCCCAGTAATTGTTTCTTGCTGGGGAAGAGAGGACCGCAAGGAGCCAGCTTTTCCATGCCCAGTGGGCCATCCTTTCATGGGGACACCGGAAATGCACTGGTCTTCAATGCCATCCCCTGGCCATGCTTGGCAGGGGACAGATATGTGACCAGCATTTGCTGATTGCATGAATGAATGCTCTGTCCACCCCACCCGGCTCTGGGACTCCAGAAATGCTGGGTTTGGATGTCCACCATGTTAAATCACATGAGCTGCTTGCCCTTATGGCTCATAACCACGTAAGGTAAAGATTTATGGAATTCAATGCTAGCTTGATTTGCTGCAAGATGTGTGTATGGGGGAGGGATACGGAAGAGGGGCAGAATCAAAAAATGTTAGGATAGCTAGATGGGTAAGACTCCAAAGGATCACCCTTGGTTGGGGGTGGGGTGAGGACAACAAGACATAAATACGAAAGGGAGGGCGCTGGGCATCAAATGAACAGAGAATACAGGAGGAGGGGCCTAGGAGGATGGATAGATCTGGGCACCTCCCCACTGAGCCCACCGGAGGCTGCTGGAGAGGAGCTATTGAAGTGTCTCCCCCAGAGTTCAGGCTTAAAGGGCGACACCCCTATATTCCTCTTCTCACCAAATCTTTGGTTCCTCCACCCCCCTCAATACCTGCACAGCTAGAATGACAAAACCACCATCGCTTTCCCCATAAGGGGACAATGATGTGCATGGCACTGGAGGAGAGGACAGATCCTTTCAGTCTAAGGGACAGAGGACTTCTAGGCCAAACCTTTTAAATGAGCCCATTGAAGAGGCAGAAGTTAAGGACAGGGATTAGAGTCACCTATTGTGCTGCACCCTGATGCCCACCCCCCCACCCCACACCCCGGCCCAGCAAAAATGCAAGCAGCCTGTGATGAAGAGCAGAAGGCAGCCTGAGCCTCTCCTCTGAAAGGCCACCTGGAGTTGGCCTCAGGCACCCTGCCCCTCCCCCTCCCCGGCTGCCCCCTCCCCCAGCCTGGGAGCAGGCTCCACACCCGCCAAAGGCCTGGGGGGTGGGGGGTGCTGCAGTGGGGACTCTGGGAAATCACTGCCCTGTCCCACGGAGGTTGGGCTAATGTAAACCAGCGGGCTCCGAAGGGCCGAGCTACCCTGCGACTAAGGGTCCGGCCAATCCCCAGGCATGGATTCGCTGGACCCTGCGCCAACTAGCAGGGCTAGGGGCGGGGGGGCAGGGGGTGTCCCCGTCGCGGGTCGTCCAGACCAGGGGCGTGCGCGCGAAACCTCTGGAGCATTGGCGGTGGGAGCAGAGGAGAGGGAAGCCCACCTCACCACCCTCACCCTCCGCCCCCCACTCCCCCTAACTTCCCTACCCCTGCCCCACCCTCCGCCCCAGCGGCATTTTCGAGAACCCGGGGCAGACACCCGCGCGGAAGACTGAGCTAGGGCGCACCACAGAGGTTCCCAGCGCAGCGGCTCGCTTACCTATCGTCTCCGCCCGCGCAGACGCCGCGCACCTAGCACCTCGGCTCAGGGGCGGGCCTTCTTTTGTCGCCTCTCTGCCCCGCGTTTCCATCCCCATTCCCCGTGCCCGCCCACCTCAACCCCACCGAGATCTAACTGAAAAGGCCCCTGGGTTCTCCGGTTGCGCGTGGGAAGGGGGCAGTGGGGCCTCGAGCCGACTCTGGAACTCACCTGAACGAGGGTTCGGAGTCTCACGTTCCGCCTCTATAAAATGGGTTTCACGCTGGAAAATGCCCTGCAGGTGGTCGTAAGGATTCACGGAGCGGGGAAAGGGGGGCGGGGGGCAATGGCAAGCGCGGGGCAATTGCGCGTCCCGGTTAGTTCCCGGGCGCCTCGTTACCCATTGGGGAGGGTCCGGGGACCCCCGCCTCGCGGATGCCGGAACCCGAGAGTAGAGCAGGTGTGTGAGTGGGCTTCGAAAACCTGGGGGAGTCGGGAGCTGAGAGGGACCCTGGGGCGGGGCGGGCAGCGAGAAGGGAGGTGAAAGGACGCGTCCGCGTCCCCAGAGGACTCGGTGGCGGTGCTGGGGGCCCGAGGTGTCCGGGCGTAGAGGGGGAGGGACCCGGAGGGAACCCGAGAGGACCTGGGAGGAGGTGGGGCCTCAGGCGTCCCGGAGCGCGGGGGCAGCGGGAGGGGCGCGGGCCCGCAGGCGTGGGGCGCGCAGCGCGGAGATTGGCGGCTGCTCCCCGCCGCGCCAGCCGCGCGCTCTTTAGGCGGAGCAGGCGGAGAGCCGGGCGCGCGTCTGCGCCGGAGACCCCAGGGCCCCGCCGCCCGCGGTCTCCAGCGCTGCGCCTGCTGCACCTGCTCTGCCACGCTCCCGGCGCCCCCCGGCTGCTCCGCTGGACATGAGCGCATCCCCGACGCCGCCCCCCGGGGGCGAGGAAGGGCTGGAGACGGCCTGGCCCCCAGCAGCCAACGCCAGCCGCGCTCCAGGCGCCGAGGAGGCTGCGACCGGAGCCGGGGGCGCAGGGGCGGCGGGCATGGTCGCCATCCAGTGCATTTATGCGCTGGTGTGCCTGGTGGGCCTGGTGGGCAACGCTCTGGTCATCTTCGTGATCCTTCGCTATGCCAAGATGAAAACGGCCACCAACATCTACCTGCTCAACCTGGCCATCGCCGACGAGCTCTTCATGCTGAGCGTGCCCTTCGTGGCCTCGTCGGCCGCCCTGCGCCACTGGCCCTTCGGCTCCGTGCTGTGCCGCGCGGTGCTCAGCGTCGACGGCCTCAACATGTTCACCAGCGTCTTCTGCCTGACCGTGCTCAGCGTGGACCGCTACGTCGCGGTGGTGCACCCTCTGCGCGCCGCCACCTACCGGCGGCCCAGCGTGGCCAAGCTCATCAACGTGGGCGTGTGGCTGGCGTCCTTGCTGGTCACCCTGCCCATCGCCGTCTTCGCGGACACCAGGCCAGCCCGGGGCGGCCAGGCCGTGGCCTGCAACCTGCACTGGCCGCACCCGGCCTGGTCGGCGGTCTTCGTGGTCTACACCTTCCTGCTTGGCTTCCTGCTGCCCGTGCTGGCCATCGGCCTCTGCTACCTGCTCATCGTGGGCAAGATGCGGGCCGTGGCGCTGCGGGCCGGCTGGCAGCAGCGCCGGCGCTCGGAGAAGAAGATCACGCGGCTGGTGCTGATGGTGGTGGCCGTCTTCGTTCTCTGCTGGATGCCTTTCTACGTGGTGCAGCTGCTGAACTTGTTCGTGACCAGCCTCGACGCCACCGCCAACCACGTGTCCCTCATCCTCAGCTACGCCAACAGCTGTGCCAACCCCATTCTCTACGGCTTCCTCTCCGACAACTTCCGCCGCTCCTTCCAGCGGGTTCTCTGCCTGCGCTGCTGCGTCCTGGATGCCGCCTGTGGCGGCGCGGAGGAAGAGCCCCTGGACTATTACGCCACCGCCCTCAAGAGCAGAGGGGGCGCAGGGTGCATGTGTCCCCCACTCCCGTGCCAGCAGGAGCCGGTGCCACCGGAACCCAGCCGCAAGCATGTCCCGCTCACCAGGACCACCACCTTCTGAAAAGTCAGACAGGCCACCTCCAATAGCTTGCGGACCCCTGCCCCCCCCTTTCAGCCCTGCAGGCTGCCCTCTCCCGGATGCTCTTCTGAGAACCACCGCCTGTTCCCACAAAGCCTCTTCCCTCCAGCAGGCTGCTGCCTGACGCTCTGCTGTTCCCCTGACCCCAGGATTCTGGCTTTTAGAAGGACACCTGGGTGGGAGCTGGCCTAGGGGCTAATCTCTTCCGAGCCCCTGGCTGTTTGTTAAGGGGGAAGCAGGAGGAGGCCCAGGAGGAATGGCCACTGGCCTGTGACTTGCTACACTGCTGCTTGAGAAAGGACGACGTCCCTGCTTCCTGCACACTGCCTTGTGTTCAGGGCACAGAAAGCCCGGAGAAAGAGTGAGATGCCTCCGAGCCCAGTCCCCTGGCGTTTCTGCTCATGGGCTCCTTGTTGCTAAGTGACATTTATTTGTGACAGCCAGGGTGCTTGCTTGGTCATCCCCCAGGCTGAACAGCTGCTTGCGATCACACGTGTCTCCCGGCCATCCTGGGCTGGTAGCAGGCTTCCTGTGAGTGGGCAAGGTTTGGAGAAGCATGGAATGGGGTTGATTACAAAGCGTAAAACCAGGTCAGTAATAAAAAGGCTGAGAGGATAAAGTCCCAGCTAAGCTCCTGTGATATGATTGTTTCATCCCTGACCCTTTGGTGTGCGGACAGGAGACCTCGTTGAGGCATCCATTTATACCACCGTGGTGAGTGCGAGACGGGAGCCAGGGGGTAGGAAAAGAAGATGGGAGGATGGGGATGAAAAGCCAGCCCAGCCTGTGGATAGAGGAGGCAATGCTTTCACTCTTAAAAGAAAAATCTAAATTCAGTGAAACATCAGGCAGATGTAGATCATAAACCTATGTAGTCTGAACACAGCAAAAGGCTGTAACTGTTTCTGGATGTGAACCAAAGGCTCAATTATCATTCCCAAAAGGAAAAGGCTAGCTTACGAGGGGCTTCAGTTCTGCTTTCACTACGGCAGAGTTGGGGGCAGGGAATGCTTGCCATGCTTAGGTCGGGATCTGGAATGCACATCTGCTGTGGAACATGCACGAAGTTCCGTTTGGGGCAGCCCCCACCTGGCTGGGCGCAGCAAGATGATCCTGGGTTTGACTGAACCAGTCCTGGGAGAAGGGGATGATCGGAGGAGGGAGGGGCTGGCTTTGGGTCTTCTAGGGCAGCCAGAAAGAGGCAGTGGGAACTGCTGGGAGGCAGTGACAGGAGGCAGGGCAAGGCTGGTCCCTCCACCGTGAGCCAGCTTTCCTCTGTCAGAGCAGGGAAGCAGCAGGTCAGGAACCCTCCCCTGAAGTCCTGGGGTCCAAACCAGACTTTTCCCTGATGTGAGCAGCTGCCTCCTATGTGGGGAACAGACGGGAGGCCTGAGCTCGGATCCTAAGGGTTGCGTGACCCAAGCAGGCAACTGACCCCCCAGTTCTAGCCTGCAACACGGGGAGGTCCTTCCAGCACCAACACTTGGTGATTCTCAGGAGTTGAGCCCCATGCTTTGTCCCATGTGGTAGTAGGTTTCAACTCCTCCCTAACTAAATGACTGTGGGGTACTTCCCCCCGAATGGTCAGCTGGCAAAGGGCTCCGTGATGGGTGCTCAGAGGTGATCCAGTGCATCTCATAGGGCTGGGGGAGAGCCGAGGTGTGGGCGTCACTGCTGAGGGTCTGCACGTTTTGATGTTCTGCCTTTAGCTCTGAGGCTGGCCTCACCTCTGCAGTGGACCACATCCTAGGGAATCCCTCGAGCTCTCACACACGCACCAGCGCGCACACATCAACCATCACTAATGTGTCAGCACCACGGGTGACGTCTTGGACATGGCAGTGCTGTGGCAGTCAGTCCCTGTGTCTGTTGGTCTCCTGTAACCATCACTTCTTGGCAGCCTTTAAAATGGAGCCGTTTCTTTGCTCCACAGGCGCTGGCACAGGGTAGGAGTGAGATAAATGTGATTGAACTAACCTGCCAAGGACCACAGGCTGACGGCAGTGGGGTTAATGGGTGGGAATGGGCCTGGGATGCTGGGCCTTTGCTTTGTGCCTGAAAACACTCTGGGAGGAGCAGTGACTCACTGGATAAACTTTCCCTGATAAGCCAACAGGTCAGGGACCAAGAATCTGGGCAGCCCTCCTTCTCAGCTCCCAGGTTAGCACAGAATAAGATGCATTCTACTTTAAAAAGACAGCCTTTTAATTTTAGTGGATGTTGGTTGAAAGAGAAGCAGTATTAGGGGAACTCGGTCTCAGCCCAGCCCTGTGAGCGGTAGTTTCACGACCCTAAGCCCCTCTACCTTTCTTCACTTGAAAAATGCAGGATGCACAGAGAGAGGGTTTGCTTTCTTCCCAGCTCTGAGCTCTATGCTTTCTCAAAACACTATAGAGATGTGATTACTAAGCTGGAGAAGGACAGGAGGCAGCAGTCCTTTATGCTCAGTCTTCATGCTACCACTTGTATAAAATGAGCATTCACTCTGCCCTCGACCTTGTAGTAATAAATCACTCATTGAAGGGGGTGGAGTGTCCTGTTGATTGTTTTTTTTTTTTTTCCAGCTACAGTCTTTACAATCTTTGGCCTTAACAACTCAGCAGCAGCAAAGCCTCCTGAGCCCATTAATGAGTTAACGGTACTGCTGGCTGTGGCTGGCTTCAACCTGAAGATTTCCTAGAGACAGGGAACGTGAAACACTCCCTCATTGTTAACACCCCCTCGGGGTTTGCATGCAGCTGAGACTGCGGCGAAATGAAGTCAGTGAGCTAGAGACCTCTTCTCACGGCTGGCTGCATGGGCGAGACCCTGGGGTAGTACTTTCCTCGGTTATATAGGGAAGATGGGCGATGAGATTCGCTCACAAGAAGGGTCCTCTTTCAGAATGGTGCTGGTCTCTGCCCCCGATGGCAAAGTTTCTTTGTTATTTGTTACATCTTCTCACACTAGGAAATGTGAATCATGCCTTGGGGTGCAGGGGATGTTTAAAAATGATGCTATAAAACCTAACCCCTACTGCATGGTTTACTCACAGAAAGTTCTCATGGATGGCTGTTGGAGCCCAGTTTCCAGTTGCTGGCTGGCCCTCACGCCTGCATATGCCTGTTCCCTTCCTTTCTTCCTACTAGTCTTGTGAATCCACCTTTCTAAACTGACACTTTTCCGGACCTGATTTTTATTTCACAAATGCTGTTCTATCCACTTCATTATCTGAATTTCTGCTGTAAGACATACCGGTGCTTTGGGGATTAGGAAGAATGAATGAGTGAATGAGTGAATGAAAGAATGATGGGTGGCTGCAGAATTAGGGATCGGTTTATCTAAGGTCTATGAGGTGACTCAGAAAGCACATGTCTGGTATCCTGGGGTCCTGCTGATGGCCAGATATGAAGTGAGAGGCCACCCAGGAGGGACAGATGATGCTTCATCCTGACGCTTTACGCGTGTGATGCCAACAACCCAATTCACCTCTACCAGACCCAGATGGGATGGATGGAGAGCACGGATGTCCTGTCGTATGGCAAGGGTCTTGAGGAGAGGAGACGGACCTTAGGATGCCTGCCTTAGGGGATATTCGCCCACCCCATGGGTGTACTGTCGGTGGGTGAGAAGGTACCTGCCTAAAGTATCTCCCATATGACTTTTGCTGCCTTTTAGTAAATGCAGTTGTGTCCCTGGGAGCATTTGGGATGACCACTCACCCCACTGTCTGCAGTAATGTGGAGCTAGTATTGGTCTGGGAACCAGCAGCACCTGGGAGCTTATTAGAAATACAGATTCTTGGTCTCCACCCCAGACCTCTTGAAAGGGAAAGGGGGTGGGGGAGGAGGCCATCTGTCTGTTAACCGACTTCAGAGTTTCAGAAGCACCCATTTGATTTGAGATTTGAGAAGCAGCGTTTCACCCACTGTGACAGTCATTAAAACTACCAGAACGATTTAAAGCAATCCTAGTGCCCAGGCCACACTCTCGACCACTTAAATCAGAATCTTGAAAGGGGACTCTGAGTCAGTGTGTTCTGAAGTCTCTGGGTGATTCCGATGTTGCCCGATTAAGACCTTTCCTGAAGTTTGAATTTCATATAAACAGCAGAGAATATTTTAGTTTAAGTATGTCCCCAAAATTGCATGGGACATACACTAAAAACGTCATTGTTGATTTAATATTCAAATGTCACTGGATGTCCTGATCTTGTTTGTTTGTTCTTATTGTATTTTTTGTATTGGCTAAATCTGGAAACGCTGTCACAGTGTAGTTTATGGACCAGCGGCATTGGTGGCACCTGGAAGCTTATTGGAAATGCAGAATCCCGGGCCCCACCCCAGACCTCCTGAACCAGAATCTGCAATTTAACAGGAGCCCCGGGGCAATTCGGGTGCACATTTAAATCTAAGAAGCATTGTTTTTTTGCCACTGAAGTGTTTCACAAATTTGCCTGATATAAGAATCATTGGGACACCTGTGAAAAATACTAATTCCCACACCCTCTGCCTGGATCACATGAGTTTGGGAAACGCTGGGCTCCAGCGTACACCTTCGCCACATTCTTGATCTTATTACTTTGAACAACAGTGCAAAGGGCTGCTCTCTGCCCTCTTGCTGAAAGGCATTCACTGTGGGGCACCTTTTCTTTCTTTTTTTTTCCTTTTTAAATCCTAAAGACCTCAAAATGGTCTTTCAAGGGCTGCATCAATGCCAAAAACATCATTTTAAAAGTTGACGATTCTACTGTGGTTGAAGGAGGAGATATTTATTGTTACATTTTGGTTCCTTCAGTTACACAGCATGGTTTCTCCGGTTCTGGGGCCTTAATTAGAGGCAGAATTAAGTCACCCAGGAACCAAATAAAATGGACTGGGGATCTCGTAGGATGGTGAGTAAGGAAGCAAGTTAATTCCAGTTGGGGGAAGGGTTCGGGTGGGGGTCAGAGGAGGGAAGGGAGAGGAGGGCTGCTCAAGGACAAAAGATTGTCAAATAAATGTAATTTGCTTCACATTAAAAAGAAAGTAAAGAAGGAATAAAAGAAGGCTTTTATTGCATTGTCGCCATTTGTCTTACTTTTCTCTTTGACACACGTGCTTACAAAATTTGGGGAGGGGGGAGGGCATCCAGGGGAAGAGCCCCAGGGATTGGGTCCCCTCCCCCCAGGACTCCTCAGTTCCCTGACAGCCCGTCACAAAACTGAGGAATATTCCAAATAATTTGTGATATTCAGAGAACAAGACATCATGTTTCCCATTTTCCTTGTTCGAATCGATGCATTCAACTTTCTGTATTTATAATATTAACATGTTACAAAAAGCAGCAATTTAGTCGAACTGCGTTTTTTACTTCATCACTCCCTGGGGTTGATGTTCATCTCAAGGTCAGGCTGCCAAGACAAAGGAGAGAATGATTGGTTTTGATTGTTAGGAGACGAATCAGCAAAGCCAGGATTCACCTGAGTTCTCCTAGCTCAGCTGGTTGTTTTAGCATCAGCACGGCTGAGTTGCTGCTGTATCTCCGTTCACTTCAACTGGAGCAAACTGCTTCTGTCCATTATTTGGTAAATCTTGTGTTTTATAAGGATGACATAATTTAAAGTGACATCTCTCACTTCACATTCCTGGATTGTACATATTTTTCGAATTTTCTGGTTTGTGCATTCAGGGGATGGAGTTCATGAGGTTTTAACATTCTGAGCAGTGGCATTTGGAGACTTCGATGATGTACACGAATAAAGCATCAAACAGCCTTGTATCTCAGGGCCACTTACACATTTCACCTGCCTGGGCAGTCGGTGGCATGGTCCCCTTGATTTACCGTAATCTTGTTCTGCTTATCAGGACTGGGAGTGATAGCTTTTGACTTCAACGTGAATGAAAACATATTTTTTCGGAGGTAGAAACTGTTGTAAGCCCCCTCTCAATCAGAGAACTTGCTTTGCCTTTCAAAACTGCCTTCAACTTATTGTTGAGTGACAAGCCATGTCTTTAATTTTTCCAGATCATTGAGAAGATGGCATTTGGACATTATGGGGTCCTGCCCAGTTTGTCAGCACTATATCTTTGGGAAAAGGCAAATACTATTTTCACAGTCATCTTTAAATCCATGGCTTCACTTTCA
>JAQZBX010015036.1:10911-38058 GCA_029593785.1 Cabassous unicinctus
TTCAAATTTCTTAAGCACAAATGTTAAAATCCTAAGGCTGTGGCAGCCCTGTAGAAAAACACCCACTTCAAACCTGACTGGCTATGAATCAACTCTATGTATTTTTGGATGAGTATATTATGATTCCAGTTGCATGTGCATGTGTGTGAGTGTGTTTTAAGGAAAATACACTAATTTATGCATTTTAACTGTCTGGAAAGATACACACATTTTCACGTGGTTACCTCTGGGGAAAGAGATTGGGGGACCAGGAGTGAGGGTCTTTGGGTATTTCTAATTCTTTCTGCACCATGTCAAATTTCTATAACAATTATATATTATTGTACTTTCAAAAAGATTCATATGGCAGCATATTCAAAATGAAATGGACACTATTTCAAATAACGTAGGTGAAAAGTTAAGACTTAAATAAATTAACCCTCGAACTCAGTCCCATTTTTCAACACTTGGAATATCTACTTCCATTTACACTCTCTATTCCTCAAATGTACTTTTCAAGGATATCTTTTGCCTTAGCCCTTGCTTTTAAGTTTTAATGTAGCCTTTTGGAGAGTCACAAAACAAGGAATTTCTGTAATTGTTGCCTAGGAAAGGATCTTGGATTAAATGATTTTTGAGAACCTTGAGATTATACATTTGATGAAATGGAAGAAACGGCAGCCAGACATACTCATGAATGATGTTTATCACAAAGACAGTCCTGCTTTCCATGATGCAAATAGATATGGCAACCTACCATGCATGAAGCTTGTAGCAGCAGAGAAAAGAACTTTGAGCTTGGTTCTCTACAATTTGTTCTTTCATCCAGAGAGAAATTCAGAGTAAAGTGACATTTCTTTCCAGATGATCTGAAAGAATTCCAATGCTTTCCTATCTTTAATCAGATGACATTGTCTATCCTATTACAGAAAAGATGAAGTATTTATTTGGTGCATGTTTTCAGTAAAAACGTGTAAAATCCAAAAAGGAAAAAAAATCCTAAGGCTGTTTTCTCTCCTGTAACTCTTCAGCATTCAACACCATCAGCCAGTGGCACATTCCGGAAACGCTCTTGTGTTGAGAGGCCTGCAGGAAGCATGAGTGCAGACAATGTACTTGGTGCTTTTTCTCAGGCAATGCAAAAATGGTAAGCCTAACCAGACTGTCCCCCTGCCCTCCCAGAGCTTGGAGTTAAGTGGTAAAAGATAAGCATTGCTAGAATAATCACAGAAATGAGAGTATAATTATAAACTGAGATAAGAACTAAATGGTATAGGGGTCTGGTTTCTATGAGATGATAAATAAAAGAAACTGACCTTGTCACAAGGCAGGCTTCTCCAAGGAGCTGCTAGAGAGGACCTCGAAAGGTTAAGTGGGAATTAATGAGGAGAGGAAGGAAGTGGGTGGAAGGGGCTGATGGACTCTAGGCAGAGGGAATAGCATGTGCAAAGGGCCTGTGATGGGAGGTATGGGCCATCCCAGTGTGACTGGACCAGAGACTGAATGGGGTGGGAGGTGCTGGGTTAGTCAGAGGCCTTGCAGACACAGATGGACAGGAGTCCAACCAGCCACACCTCATAGGCCAGCTTTAAAGAATCAGGATTTTGTCCTAGGAGCCATGGGACAGCAGTGACTGGCTCTAATCAGGGACTTGGTTCTACCTGGCAAAGGGAGCCAATCAAGAGCCTTTGGGTCCTTATGAGTTGGGGTGAACTCAAACCAAAAGATAATGGGCATCGGCATGCCTCATCCTGTAGCACATCTGCAACCATGTCTAGATTTGTGTACTGTTTTTCTTCTTCCTTAATTAACTCTTTACTCCCTTGTCCACCCTAATGGCATGTCCTTAAATTCTTTTATGCGACATAGCCAAGCACTAGAAACCCAGAACCCAGAGCGTTCTGCTAACATATTTGGCAAGCCAAGCCAGGAGACAAAGAGGCAAGTAATGCTCCTCGAACCCCGTCAAAGAATGGTGAGTTTTTAATTAAAGCCTGTCTGTGCTCTCTCGAGACTCTCACCCTGGGGCCATGCCCAGAAGTTTGTTTCTTACTTAGCCCCTGGGAGGCCCTGAGACTCCTGTTAATCCATTACCTCCTGGGCCCCCAAGGCTCTTTGCCTGTGAGCCACAGCTCAGCCTCTGCTTCTTAACGTGCCCCTTAACGTCTGGTTTAGCTGCAAGCTCAGCCCCTGGCAGTGGCCATAAAATGAGCTCTCATTGCCATTTTCTAAGACCCCTGCAAGAGTAGGCCAAAAGAAAGGTCTCTAGCCAGTCTCTTTTCTAGGGAAAAAAAATTTGGCTTGGCAAAAATTTGGTCCAGAAAGATCTGGAGGTCTCCCAAGTCCTAGTTCACACTGGGGACGCCTGGGGCATGGGGTCTGTGATTTTTGGGATGCCAGGAACCAGAGCACCAACTCCAAACATCTCCTAAGATTTAAGTGGCTTGGGCATTTCGGTTTGGGTGGCAAAAGTCCAGTCAGGCAGGGATCTGGGATGCCGGATTGGCTGATAAGCTTTTTTCCATTTTTCCCTGGAACAATGGGTGCGGCTTCTCCAGTATTCCAGCAGACTCCCCGTTGGGATGTCTTTTCAGGAATTGGCACAACCTGCCTACTGATGACCTAAAAGGGAAGAGGCTAATCTTTTCCTGTCACATCATGTGACTGCAGTACGGCCAAGTGTGGGCTCTGCATGGGACCCTGAATTCCAGTTAAACCTGTGTAAGAGGGAAGGAGGGGCCAGGTAGATCTGAGGGCCAGAGACCATGTGGTCACATGTCTTCTTAAAAGGATGAGGGAATGTACTACTAAACTGCTCAAATTTAATAAGCTCAGGGAAATTACTCAGAGGCAGGACGAAAACCCAGCCTTATTTCCAGGAAAGCTGGTAGAGGCAATAAAAATACCCTCTGGTAGATCCTAACTCTAGAGAAGGACAGATCCTCCTAGGAACTCACTTTATTAGCCAGTCTGCCTCAGATATCCGTAGGAAGCTTCAGAAACCTTCCCTGGGCCCCCAGACTTCCATTAACTCCCTTTTAGAAACAGCCTTCTCAGTTTTCAACAATGAAGACCATGCTGTCAAGATGGAGACGGTAAGGAGCATTGGGCATGAGGTCAAGGACAGGCTCACCTTTCCTGCTGCCGTTAAAGGCACCGTTACCTCAGGGCTACCTGAATTGAGGCTTCAGCAAGAACCTGCTTCAAGAGTGGAGGCAGCCCCTGGCCCCAAGCTGCCTCAGCACCTGGACCGCCGGTGCCTTGCCCCAGGGAGGATGGAAGGGACCTGAAGCCATGTGGGAACCATCAACCAGGAGGAGCCTCTGGTAATCCTTGACATGGCAGGCAAGATTCTTAATTAACATGGGAGCCACTTGACCCAAACCTAACCTGCCACTCCCAACCTCTACAGCCTCGGTTGTGCCTAATAAGGGGGGTGAACGGGGAATCAAGATCTAGGCCATTTACTAAACCGCTCCCTTGTAAAAGAAGAAACCTCATCATCAATTTAGATTAAAAAGTTCATGGAAAGTCGGGTCTTTCCCTGTGCTAAATAAGTGTGTAAAATTCTCTCTTCTGTTCTAATCTGTGCTTACTTTAACTTTGTCAGTCTGCTCGTGCCTAAAACTCATAAATCAGATTTGGGCTTTGTCTGTTACAAATTGGATAATGGTGAAAGGTAACCTAAAAATGAGTCTTTAAAGGTCAACACTATCTTGCAATTGGATTTGATGTATAAAAGAAATCGCAAGTGGAATCAGTTCAACTGCTGGAAAAGCAGAAAAACTTAATGTTACTAATAAAATGGTTTCAGTTGCTTCGTGAATAAACAAAAGTGCCCAATTTGTTTTGCAGTAAAAACTTACTAGAAACTGTAACTAAAAGTTAAGATGATTATATAGTTGACTTTATTTATAAAACAGCAAAAAGATAATATCTGAAATTGCTGTAATGGGGTAGACTTAGCCTAGACCTACTATTGTGGTGGTAATATTAGATGGTTACCTCAAGTCGAGCCTCACCCTCCGGTATGCTTGCTACTGTGATGGTCATTCTAACTTGAGTTTGTATAAGTACTCTACCTATATGCCTGATGAATACGGTAATATGTCTTCTATTCTAGATCATATGCAGAAGGGTAGTGAACATGCTAAAAGTCTTGGTAAACTTAATTCATTTTCTAAGTAGTTAATGAACGTGCCTATAAGATAAAGGAATGGCTCTCTTAAGTACTGTCTTTATTTTGTTTGCCATATGCTAGTCTTGCTGTTGCCTATATTGCCTTTGTGAGTTTATATCTAGGGCAGTTCCTCCCCTCACAGCTCTCCTAGCTGACCTAGATATAACCACTGCTGTGGGAACTGGGGTTGGCAGTTTATACCAAACCCAGCAGGTCTACCACAATCTCCCTAGAGTTAACCAACAGTATAAAAGAACTCAAGGAAGAATGCTGTTTCCCATCAACTTTGCGAGGATGCAGCCCATGAAGGCTCCTGGCCTTTCTCACTCTTGTGGTCCAGTATGTCATGGCTGCCCCCCTTTTGGGGCCTGCTCACCACCATCTTCTTTATCCTTTTAGTAGGGCCATTTAACTTAAATTCTAACTAAGTTTATTTCTTCCAGAATCAACACCTTCCAGAACGAGACATTAGTCACACAGGGATTTCATCCAGTTCCAACCACAGTGCTGGACCTGTCTTCCCTCAGTCTCAGGAGAATAGCCAGAGGGTTTCATACTCTGCCAAGCAGGACTACTCCCCAAACCAGCAGGAAGCAGCTGCAGAAGAATGACCATCGCCCTTCAGCTCCCCTTTAAGAATAAAGGTGTAAACTGTCTGGGGGGGGGTGTTGAGACAGGTTAGTACAGGTAAACAGGGAAAACAGCTGGTACCCAGCAAAGAACATGGCTATGAGACCCTGCCTGGAAACCTCCTGCTACTAAACACAAAGCTGGAAAGAGCCCACCTAGACTCTGGCCATGAGGTCCCATTTGGAATTCTTTCCAGGGTCAAGGGGAAGCCCCAGATAATTCCAAACAACAGGCCTCTCCATTGGCCCCCTGAGACCTAACAGGTGGGGCAACCAATCAGAACATCAAATGGCTGGGGCCCCTCCCAACATTAAGGAAAGTGAGAAGGAAAGGCTTTGAAAAGGCCTAGCCTGGGGCCCCACTTGCATGTCTCATCCTGTAGCATGCCCGCAACCATGTCTAGAGATGTGTGCTGTTTTTCTGTTCTTATTTCTTAATAAGCTCTTAAATCCCTTAAAAAAAAAAAAAAAAAGATGTGGGCATCCACCCACTGCAGCCTGGTGGTAGGGGGTGGAAATGGTGGGATTCTTGGGACTTTACCCATAGAAAGTGGAGCTGCCCTGAGTGAGCAGAATCGCCCTGGGAAGTACAGGGACCTGGCTAGGAAGACCTAGAAACACACCTGGGACCAAACCCAGCCATTCACTCACCTGCTCAATGTGGCTGCAGGTAAATTAGGTAACTCTGTAAAAAGCAAGCAATTGCAGGGCGGGTAGGGGGAACAAAATGGAAGAATGAGGAGGTAAAGAATTTGGGATGGAGATATCCCAAAGTCCTAGGAGGCCGCCCAATTATTATACCCTTTCCTAAGCTCCTTCAATCAGTTTACACAGGAACCTACCACCCTCTTGACTTCTGGATTTGAAAAGAAGTGTCCTGGGCTCCAGAAACCATTCTCAGGAAGTAGGGCTTTGAGTATGTCCCCTGGGCAATTTGATCATTTCTTTCTTTCCTTTCTTTTTTTAACGTCAAAATTTCTAAAATTTACAATCTGTACCCACCAAGCAACAACTATTTTTCTGTCTCTAGGAATTTGCCTCACAGATATTTCACATAAGTGGAATAGTACAATAGTTGTCCTTTTGTGCTTGGCTTATTCTATTTGGCATAACGTCTTCAAGGTTTATCCATGCTGTTGCATGTATCAGAACGTCATTCCTTTTCATGGCTGCACAATATTCCATTGTGTGTACGTACCAGTCATCCGTGGACGGACCCCTGGGCTGCTGCTACCTTTTGGCTATTGTGAGTAGTGCTGCGAGCCATGTGCAGTATCTGAGCACCGCTTTCATTTCTTTGGGGTATATACCTAGAAGTGGAATTGCCTAGTCATACGGTAGTTCTATATTTAACTTTTTGAGGAACCACCAAACTGTTTCCCACAGGCAGCAGCATCTTACATTCACTGATTTCTTAATCTCCCTTTACTCTGGCCACAGAAGAAAGAGTGAGGCCTCCTTCCAGGCCAGGAGTTTAGGACTCGCTTGAAAGCCTCACAGAGCCTCATTCATTCCTAGTCAGTGGGGAGTAGGTCTCAAGACCTAACAGGAGCAGGAAAATCATCTTTCCATTTACTGAGGGCCTGCAGAGCACTGGGTATGCAGTTTATTTTAAATTCACATTCGTGATGACCACAGCCTGTGTTCCAGAAACTCAGAGACAGGTTTACAAAGAAGCCGTGGCTTGCCCCTGTCCCCTCCTCAGCTTTTCCCTCTTGGATTTCTAAAGTACCACCGCTTAGTGGGAGGGCAAATAACATTTGAAGAAAGAAACGGAGTTGAAGCCTGACAAAGAGTGGCCTAAAGTCACACTTTTGGTTTATATCACCGCGTAAAAGCCAGTTTATCCAAATGTGTGCTCCTTTTACGGGGACATTGTACAAGGCTTAAGATTTTCCGAAGAGTTTGTGGGTGATGGGGGTCCCTACTCAAAGAAAGTACATTTAATGAAGGCAGGAGGCAGAAGGAAGAGGGAAGGATTCAGGGAACTGTTGGAAAGCCTTCTCTTCCTTGGAGAGGAAGCAAAACACAAGCTCGAGGCACAGCCTTAGAGGGCACACAGAAGGAAGATTTTGAGGAGAGAAAGAAGCTGCCACACGTTTAAAATGAAGAGACGCACGTTCAATCTCAGGGTAATATCAGTCATGAATTTCCTATGAAGATTTATTTCAGGGAGAGATTCAGGGAAATGCCTGACCTGAGGCCAGGGTGACATTATTTCCAAGAACCCCTGTTTTGATCCTCTTGTTTTCACTGTATACTGAAACCCCTTTACTGTTTGCTCCCTTGCTTCAAGTAGGAGTGACTTTTAGGGAAGGCATCTCCCGTGTTCTTTTGTCTTTCGCAATCACACTTTCAAAACAGGCTGAAAAGGGTTTTGGTTCTGTTAGAATCTGATGTTAAAACAATATTTAGTTTCTCTTGGGAGAGGAAATCTGTTGTTTGCCTACATCTGAACCTGCTGACCAAAAAAAATGAGGAAGGGCCCATTCAAAACAAAAAGAGATAGCGCTGAACTGGGGCATACATTCTGAAAAGAGAAAGAAAGTAAGAATTGGGTGTTGCCTGTATTATTTTAGGAAGAAATGCCTAAAAACGTCAGGGATGTGTTTTCAAATGATCTGGAGTACCCCCCACTGAGGCAAGATCATGTGAAAAGGGGTTATTTCTTTATTCTTTGTAACTTCAGTTTTCCTCGAACAGATGATATCAAGAACCTCCACTTAACTCGAGAACAACAGGAGTCCCCAAAAGTTAGAACTTGGGGTTCTTCCATCAGCGAGCCCTGTCCACAACTTAAACGTCACAAGCCTGCGGGAGAAGTCTGACAGTGCAGCTAGTTGCCACCACATTCTCCTAGCAGCCAGCACAATCATTTCCTTTGCAAAGACCTCCTTCCTTACTTATTTTACCCCTCAATTTCTCCTTCCCTCCCTGAAATTGTGTAACATGGAGGTTTTACTGTCTTGCGTTTTGTGTTTCTTTGCACACTCCTGGTGGGCTACCCAAATTTTTGGCACCGGAAGTCCAGACCGCAGGCGAATTGACCATTGGAAGAGATAAGAGCTGAGTTTAATTAAAACCTGAAAGTTGAGAGGATGGGGCTGTCTGGTCCTTGCTTAGAAAAGCTTATCTTGGTGATTTGAACAATAAAAACACTGGGACTTGGTGTAAGGAAAACGGGAAGGAGTAGAAAAGGTCAGGGCCATAAGGAATGTTGGAAAGAAAAAAGCCCTGGCTCAGCGTGTATGGACTGAATTAAAATGGCAATACAGGGGGCCGGGGCACAAGGAAACTTCTGGGCATGCTGAGCAGGTTCTGTATCTCTTCGATAGGTCATGGTCCTGTGAATTCTTGCACTTCTCAAGACTCTGGGACTGCACACTAAAAAAGGGTGAAATTTACTGCATGTAAATTATAGTGCAATTTTAAAAGAGAAATAAAATGAAAGGCATCAACTACCACGTGGACCCAGTCTGCAACTCCTGGACCTGGTTGGAGCAGCCAGCTCTTCCTACAAGCCTAGAGAGCTCCATTCTTCCAGTGTCTAGTCAACGAGCAAACTCCACTGGGACCTCAGGTTTTTCTTTCTCCCCTCAGAGAAAAAGGAATACGGCAAATTTTCAAAAATTTTTCTGATGAAGAATTCCGAAAGACTCCTGCACTTTAACTTCCACCTTCCCTGGTTTTTCCACCACCCTACAGTTTTGGGATTGTTGTTTTTGTGTGTGTGTGTCTGTGTTTTTTAGCGTTGCTATGCCTGAGGTGGCTCCACTTGGCTGCACCCAGGGTGAGGGTGGGCAAGGGCAGGTGTGGGCAGATGAGGGTGGGTGATGGCCAGCTCACGTCTCCTGCAGCTCCCCTGTGTGAAGTCGTGGGGTCCTGCCTGCAGGGAGACTGCCTAGGGGAAGCCACATT
Organism: Cabassous unicinctus; assembly: GCA_029593785.1. Classification (NCBI taxonomy): domain Eukaryota; kingdom Metazoa; phylum Chordata; class Mammalia; order Cingulata; family Chlamyphoridae; genus Cabassous; species Cabassous unicinctus. The sequence goes on from JAQZBX010015036.1 coordinate 19,618, forward strand.
TCTGTTTCTCCTCTGAGTTCTGAGAAAGCAGGTGGGGCATCTGGGTTTGTGGAGAAGGTCTCTGCACCCTCCACTTTGGTGGGACTCATGAGCCGAGAGAACAGACCACAGCCTTTGGAATGGGATTTTACAGCTGCAACAAGTGTCTTCTCACCCTGCCTGAATACTTCTCTCCTTAAGCTGTCCATGTCTAAAATTCCTTTAGGGTAGGCAAGGTCCCTTCCAAGTTCCTGCCTCTTGCCTTGAAAGAACACTTTGCATTTTCTGCGCAACCTAAAGTTTGTTCCCAAGACATCCCCAATTCCATCTTAACCTTTTTCTTTAGTACTTGTGCAGTCAGTAATTTACTGGAGTCAAAACCAACATTTATTGGGCACCTACTGTGTGCCAGAAACTGTGCTAGCTCACCTCATGTAATCCCTATGATATATCCTGTGGCACCATGAGAACCCTGTTTTACAGCCTCGGAGGGGTGACAGGATGCCCATGGGCATGTGAACCCCTGGTGTCGGGGCTGGGATTCAAATCCAGGTGTATATGACCCTCACATTCCATGTTAGCCCTGCTGGGGGCTTACAAGGGAAACTGAGTTGGTAGAAGTTGGAAGGCTGTCACCTTCCCAAACAATTTCAGTATCTGCCTGGCATCCCAGCACACTCTTATGAAAGCTCCTTGCATGGTCCACTTGCACCTAGGACAGAACGTACTGCCTTTTAAGTGGGCTACACTTCCCCCTACCCCCCATCTCTCTGTTTCCACATATTCAGCCTCATCTTGGATCACCAAGCTTCATCTTCTCTGTGCCAAGAGGCTTCTCCACATACTGTTCCATCCACTCGCTCTGCCTTTCCCTCCACTCCTTAAGGTCTGGCATTAAGTGTGAAAGATGCCCTCTCAATCCTCCCATCCAAATCTCCTGACCTGTGACACCTTCCCAGCTCTTAAGAAACACCGTGTTTCTAAGTGACATACCCTTTTGGAGCAAACAATTATTTTATGTCTGTCTCCCCCACTGTCAGTTTCACTGGGCAGAGACTTATCACTATGTCTTTTATCATGCCAGGCTCAGAGCAAGTGCTCAATAATTATTTGTTGAATTAATCCTAGAAAAGGGATTAGGTCTGGGAGGGAACAGAAAACAAAAGCCCTTTGATGTGAATAATATCAGATCCTGGCTTAACCAGAAAGTCCACCTTCACCTTCTTCCCCCAGGCAGCAAACATGGACGACATCCTGGGATTCTCCCTCAGATCTAGAATCCCAATAAAATGACCAGAAAGCAGAGACCACAAAGGTTGACCCACAGACTCTGTTTCATAAGGTCAACCCTGATGTTAAGTGCTGCGGGACCATTTTTATAGCAAACTGACTTGTTCATTTGGTCCTGGGGTGTTTTTTGGAGATGTGGTTACTTAACTGTTCTGAGAATCTCACTTCAGATGCGGTAAACAGAGAAGCTAGTTTCCCACATAGTGGGAAGTGAGAGTACGGGGAAGCACTGTCCAGATGCATAAAAATATATGAGTATTTGGCTGAATTCAGTTTCCCTCTCACTTCTACTCAATGGAGACATTCTGAACCTTTCATAGAAAATTCAGCCAGCTCTACCCTCCCAGGGAAAGGGGCCCAAGAAATCTAAGTATTTTCAAGACAAGGTTTCTGATCTCCCGACGGAAATGAGAATGATTCGATGCTGGATGAGATCTTAGGATTTAGAAACGAGTGCTTGGATTTGAGCCACAAACGGAGACACCTTAGGGCTCTTTTGGGTTTGGGTATGTCATGGAGCAGATAATGTCAAACCTTTTGCAGAAGGACACACAGCCCCAGGAAGGACTGTTTCTTTAAGTCATTCTGATAAATAATCCTATAATGTATTTTTAAAACTCATACACAAAACCCCTCAAGTACGAAGTTGTTATGGTTACAGAAGGAAAAATAAATGTTTGTGCCAACATAGATAGCTTGAAATCCTTCTACAGTGAAGATACCTTATCTGGAAAGATTTTTGAAAGTCAGAGCTGGTACCATGCTCAGATCCTCACAGGCGGTGGGGTGTGGGGCAGCCTTTGTCACCTCTCAACAGCGTTTGCATTGTCCATGAGCCCCATTTAGTGACATAAGAGGAAGGGGGGAAGAGGTCAGGTTATAGACGCGTAACCCAAGAGCACACTAATTACTATTTTTTCCAAATGTGAAGTCATAAGCAAGGGTTTTGCCTGTGTTCTAGTTTATTTCCAATAAATAAATAACTATTTACAAATATGCTGAGTCTACAAAATAGTAGAGGAGAACCTTTGCCATTACACATTCTAGGATACATTTTTATTCCATCCACCGAAGCACGACTTCATTGTTGTAGCTTAATTGAACCTCAATACCTTCACCCTGTGTAGCATTGTCCAAAGGTGTGTACCTAGTCTTTTCTACCAGAAAGCAAAGTTATAAAACAAACAAAAAAAATTCCTCAGTTTCTTGTGAATAAAGGGCCTGGCTGGGCCTGCTACTTATTACCGATCCACTCAATGTATTCCAGAAATTTGGAAGCTGCCTTGTGCTCCTCAAACTTTATCAGGCAGAGGAACCCCCCCCCCACCCCGCAGATCTTGTTAAAATACAGATTCTTGTGCAGCTGGTAGGGTGGAGCCTGAGATTCTGCATTTCTAAGAGTCTCCCAGGGGAGGCCCTCACTTCCTGTCCAGAGTCCACATTCCCAGATCAAAGGCCCCTCTGAAAGAGGAGTGATTCTCCAGGGCCTGATCCAGGGCAGGCTCTGACCATGCATCTTTCAGGTGCCACCCCCAAGCTCCAAATCCCCCCTAACCTGTAGAGCTGGTTTTGTATACCTAGTTTGCCTTCTAGTGACAGAAGAGCAGTGAGAGTCAAAAGAGTAATTGGCAGGAATCCTGCAGCTCAAAACTTTCTCAACTGTTGTCCGGGAGGTGCTTCCTTCCACTCTCAACTGGGAGCAACCAGCCGAATGGTTTTGACTCTCTCAACAATAATTAATAATTATAATAATGGAAAAGGAAACTGCATTAAGGAGCTTATCAACAATGACTACTCATATTTCAGTCCAATTTGTAACAACGTGAGACAAACAAAAAATGATAGTAATAAAACCCAGGCTCACTGTTTTTTTTTTTTTGTTTGTTTGTTTGTTTTTTAAAAAAGGGAGAAAAAAAAACTCCTTGGGTTTAATTTCTGTGGGGGTAAAGGGGCCCCATTCTTGGGAGAGGAGAACTGGAGAAATAAGGGGAAATGAGGTTTGGCTTCACAAAAATGCCAGAGGACTGGAAAGAAATTTACCAAGACAGTTCAACTGCCACATGACGAGTAGATAGATAGATAGATAGACAGACAGACAGACAGATAGACCGACCTACCGACAGACAAATAGATATAGATAGATGATGGATGAATGGGTGAGTGGAGAGTAGATAGATGATAGATATAAAAAGAGATGCAAAATGGGGATCTGAAACATACAGGTGGGGGAAAAAATCCTAAACACTTAAAAAAAATAAATATCTTGGTCATCATCTACAAACCAATGACATCACTAGTCTATAGGTCTGCAGCCAAGGCTGCGGCCCAGTAACGCTGCGCCGGAAGCCCCGTGATGAAGCCCTGGGAGCGCTCTGTGGTCTGGATCTTAAATGAAGAATTTCCATCTCTGTCCAGTTGTCCGGGGTCGTTACGGAGGAAGCTGGGAGCCCGTGGTCTTGGTGCTCCTTCCACCGCCCTCCAGTGCGGTGCCCTGGAGTCAGCGAAAGACGCTGGGGGAGGAGGAGTCTTCTCCAGTTCTGACGCCACCTAAGGTGCTTTTGCGTAGCCAGGGAGTAAGGCCGGGGGCAGGTGGCGGGGGAGCAGGGGGCTGAGGCACGGCAGGAAGAGGCAAGGCCATAACCCCGGTCCTCAGAGTTTCTGGGGTGTCCGCTCCATTCGCACCTGCTGCACCACCACCTCCTTGGTCGGCGCCCCACACTTGTACTCGAGCTCAGAGCGCGCAGCACCCTGCTTCTTGCGCAGGTGGCAGAGGAGCGCCAAAAGCGCCACCACCAGGGACAAGCTAGCGATGGAGATGCCAATAAGCACGCCCGAATGCACCCGCCCCGCGGCCGGTGGACTCGGGGTGGCGACGGGAGCTGGGCCGGCCGGGGCCTCCCCAGAGCCTCTGTCCTCTTCGGCGGTGCTCACCGGGTCGGGGTCACAGTCGGTGCTAGCCTGGCCGGCGAGGGCCGTGTCGGGCCCGCAGATGCACTGGTAGCTGCCAGGGAAATTGTGGCACACGCCTGGGCAATCGTCATTTTCGCACTCGTCGATGTCCGTGCACACGGAACCCTCATCCAGGATGAAGCCGTCGGGACACTCACATTTCTCCGGGTTGTTGGGGTCGCAGTCGGCCGGACACGTGGGCTGGTTGCAGAACAACTGACACCTGTGAGGGTATTGGGGGATGGGCGCAAAGCCCTGAGCGCAGATGCAACGGTAGTCGGTGGTGCCCAGGGGCTCACACTGATACTCACAGTCGTTGCCCCAGCACGGGTCTATGAGCTCCACACACTCGCCGTCCAGCAGCTCGTAGTCGGGGAAGCACTGGCACTCGAAGCCCCCCTGCGTGTTGACGCAGCGCTGCGGACACAGACTAGGGGTCAGCAAGCAGTCGTCCACGTCCTCGCACCTGTGCTTGTCGTCTGCCAGCTGGTAGCCGGTCTCGCACATGCACGAGTAGCTGCCGGGCACGTCTGGGCTACGGACGCAGAAGTGTTCACAGAGATTTTCGCACGAGTGCTCCGCGGAAGCCGCGCAGGAGCGCCCATCGACCAGCAGGGCGACGTCGGCCGGACAGAGGCAGCTGGGTGGCCCCGCGCTCGCGTTGCACGTGTGCTCGCAGCCGCCGTTCTCCACGCTGCAGTCCCAGGCGCCGGGCGCCTCCCGGCCCCAGCGGGCCTCGGCCGCCCCCGGCGGCACCAAGCACACCAGCTCCAAGCCGAGCGGCGCCACGAAGGCAGAGCTGCCCACAGGCAGCGCCTGGAAGTCCGCGCCGCGGGCACCGAACGGGGTACTGTAGCTGCTGGTGGTGTTGGCGGCGGCTGCGGCGCGGGGCTCCACCGCCAGAGGTCTGCAGGAGGCAGCGAAGTGGAACTCGCAGAGGAAGCCATCGGCCTCCGCGGCGCAGGGCCGCTCCTCCCAGGCCGGCTCGCTGGGCGCCGGCGCCCCGGCCGCTGAGACGGCGACGCACAGCGGGCCGCAGAGGGGCGCGCCGTCGCGGTCAGGCCGCGCCCACCTGCTGTAGCTGGTGTGATTGTCGCCCGTCACCCACTGGAAGCCACGCAGGTGCCCTAGGGAACCGGGGTCGTGGCAGCCGGGCAGGAGCTGCAGGCCTATCCAGAGGCGTGGGCCACCGCCGCCGTCGCCGCTCAGCAGAAGGGAGATGACATCGGCTGCCACGGAGGAGCGCACGGTCATCAGGTGGCCCTGTAGGCGTCCGCAGGCCTGGGTGGCGGCTAGGAAGGTCGCGGGGCCCCGGAAGAGCGCGAAGCAGTCGTGCTCGACGCACTGGCTGCCGCGGAGCTGCGGCTGCGGCTGCGGGGCCGCGGGGAGGCCCAGGCCGACTGGGGCCAAGACAGCGAGGAGCAGGACCCGGAGCATGCTGCGGGGCGCGCCGCGGGCAGGCGCCGGGAGAGCGGCCCGGGCAGACAGGCGCGGGGCGGGGAGGCGTCCGGCCGCCGCGAGCAGCCGGGCCAGGCAGCCTCTGACATGCCGGCCCGCTGCAGCCCGCGTTTATAAGCGCGCGGTCCTCCCTCCCTGGACGTTCGGGAAAAGGAAGGAAGTGCCTGGTGGGAAGGGCTGAGGCTATGTTCTCGGATTACTGGGTTCTGCAGACGCCGTGCGCCTCCCTAGCGCCCGGGATCACCTCGCGGTGATGAGTAACCTCCACAGGGCACTGGGAGGTCTCGGGCGGGGCCGCGGGCGCAGGCGCCACCCAAGGGCAGCTCCCGGGTCAGCAAAGCCGCGGTCCCCAGCCCGCCCCTCGGAGCCCCACGAGCGAGTCCCCAAACAGCCCCCCCCCCTTTAATCTTCAGTCCCTCCTTCATTTTTCAGTCCTCTTTCTTTTTCATTCTAAGTTGTCACCACAGTTGCAAGGAAGCGCGGGGCCAGGAGGACTTTGGATGAGGGGTCGGGGGGATGCCCAGGACATGCGGGGCTCTGGGAAGGGGGCCTAGGACATGAACTTCCTCAAAGACGCCATCGGAAGGAGAGAGCTGGAACCCGCCCCGGGCCAGGGCGGCTGGCTAAGGGGACGAGGGGAGTGCTTGGCCCCAGCGAATTGAGGGGATTCTCCCGGGGAATGGGGACAGCGACGGGCGATGGGGAGAGAGGTCTGGCCTAAAACCAGCGTCCTCCCGGGCGGCGAGGGTATCGGGAGGCCCTGCGCGCACGCTACGGAGGCCAGACCCCTTCTCGTCTGGGTGGGAAAGTCGCAGGGGACACTTTCTGGACCCTGTGGTCTTATTCCTATTTCAGAAGTCTGGGCAGGCGAACTTCTGGCGAACTCCGTAGCGGTCTGGTAGGTGGGGAGCGCGTTAGCCCCCGTCGGGTCTGTTTTCGACCAAGATCAAAGAGGGACGGACCATCTCGCACCCCCATCCCTCCAAAGGCTTTCGCGGGGAGCCATTGGCCCGGAGGATTGATAACGGAGGTGCTTATAAATGCCACTTGTGCTGCAAAGGGCATTGAAGAGCGGCGGTCCTGATGGACCAGCAGGGTGGGGAGAGATGGGAGGAGGATATGGAAATATGCCACTTTCGACTTTATCCGCTTATTGACTTACCAAGAATGCAGATGGAGTGAGTCCAAAACTTTACTGAGAGTGACAAACTTTTTTCTTAACACCCTCTGCGGTCTCTCCGCTGCGGTCACCCACCACGCAGCGCCGGGAGGCGGCGCTGTTGAACTCCAGACAAAGCCAAGAAAGTTGGAGATCCCCAAATTTGTTGGGCTGAAAAAGGTTAAGAGGGCCGGGAACACAGCGGCTTCGCTTCTAGGGTGAGAAACCTGGCTCCCGGGAAGCTCCTCGTGGATTCCCTGCCTGATTCGTCTTGCCACCTGGCCCAGCAGAGTCCAGATTTTACTAGAGAACAGGAGAGGATAGCAGCCTCACCCGCTAAAGGCGGGCACCTGCCGGAGGAACTGTACTGACTCACCATGACCAAGTGGGGGAGCGTGGACACTCCGAAAGTGAAAGGGGAACGATGCAAGGGTCCTTTCCTAAGCCCCCCAAAGCCCTGAGCATTGTTCTGCCCTGCGAACACTGCCCCAAAGGCCAGAACAAGGAAATGGGCAGGAGCGAGCCAGGGTGCTGAGGTCAGAAGCTCCCCAAATGGCCCAATGCCACCTCCTCAGACTATCTGGGGAGAGGAAGGAAAGAACACCAGAATGGAGGGCTGGAACCGGAGGGGGTTTGCTTGACATCCAAATGGCTGCTTTGGCGGACCAGCCTGGCCCTGAGCCAGGGGTCATGTGACTCGTGGACTCAGCCTGCCCTGGGGGGTGGGGCCCTGCACCTATGGGCTAGAACCCCCCTGGTGTGCAGAAAATGCTCAGAAAGTCGGAGAAGTTCTCTGGGTGGATGAGATAAGAAAGAGGACAGGACCCAATAACATAATTCGTGAGACCCAGTGCAAGAAAAAAGAAAGAAAAAGAAAATGTGGAGCCCCTTGTACAAAATTAAGAATTTTAAGATTGTGGTAGCAAACTCCCTGAACCCCCTCACGCCCATGGAGTGAGCCCTAAAAGAGGATGAGGAGTATTCAAGGATGAAGTCTTGCCCCACCCCAGATTTGGTTAGCTTCATGAATGGGTTCTAGCTGATTCACCACCACCATCTTTGGTGGGTCTCCTTAAGCTCATTCCTGATACTTGCAAAATAATGGGAAGTCTGAAAATATCCCCACCAGTGGAGTCAACTTGAGACCCCAATGATGCTTTCGAAACTTGGATCAAACCCTGTATGAGTAAGTGTTGGCTGTTTCCATGTTACGGAGAAAAATAGAGCAACCACTAAATGAAACATTGTCCGGTGGGTGGTAACTGGCCATCTCCAGATTGCCCGGGAGAATTGGGAGTTTTTCTATTTTGCTCTTTCCCTTATGACTGCTAATTCAGTGTCTAACCAATTAATGCTGAGATAGCAATGGACCCCCAATTCTTTTCCTTGCTGCTTTACTCTCCCCCTCTTGACACTGCTTTGATCTGTTCATCCCTATCATCAAACTCCTTCAATGTCTGCCCACCTTCTCCTGAGGAAAACCCAGGCTTCTTCAGTTCTCTGTCCTCTCTCAGCCGGGAGGGATAAAGATGATTATTTCTTGTGCCTCTGGTATGTGATCAGAAGCGAGGAAATATGCAATCAAGGGGTTAATCTGGGGTTTGGGCTCAGAGCCTGCATCCCCCTACTTCACAAAGCTTCAATGATTGGTCTTTCACTGGTTCCCACAGATGCCTAAAGCTCCAGGCAAACTTGGCTACTCACTGCCAGAGAAATGGTCCCACCCTCATTCCTTGGCTCAAGTATTTGCTCTGCCATTAACACTCTTGTCCCTACCCTATCTCCACCTACTGAAATGTGGCCCTTCTTTCAAGGGCTCAGTTGACCAGTTGCCCTATCTGTTACAGGTTTCCAAGTCAGTCAAACCAGAATGGTCTCTGTTGAACTGTCCTGGTACTTTCCATCAGCAATTTAGCATTCAAGGATCAAGTCTTGCCCACGCTAAGCTTATTTAGCTTCCATGCTTTATAAATAATCATGTACACATCACATTCTTTATTAGATTTACAGTCTAATTTTCCCCTGGGGTGGGGCATAGTTCTCATACATCTTTGTATCCTCATACACTGAACAAAATGCTTTGCACATAGATGATACTCAGGAGATAGTGAGCACATCTTGTAGATCTTTCTCTGTGCTGTCCTCAGGTGTGATTTCTTCATGTTAAGCTGCAAAGTCCTAGCTAAGAGACCTCAGAGCCTCAGGGTTAAGCATGAGGGGAGGACTGGATTTGAACTCTAGCTCCATGATTTCAAGTTGTGTAAGATTTGACAAATAGCTAGTCTCCCTGTGCCTCAGTTTCTTTAGCTTTGTAATGGGAATAATAATAGATTCCATTTCAGAGTGTTGTTTTGAGGATTAATGAGTTCCATATGTAGAGCATCTAGAACAGTTGACCCATAGCAAACACAACAAATTTTAGCTAAAAGAGCAAACACTTGAGTCCCTAGAAATTAGATTCATCCATTGATTGTGCTCAGCACCCATCATGGTTCCTTGTTCTCAGGAGACACTCAATGAATGTGTATTGTATTGGATTTAGCTGAGCCAAGCACTTTTTTTTTTTTTTTTTTTACCAATAACAATAAGCAATTGTGAAAACAAAAAATCAAGGACAAAAGGAGGACTAAGGAAGTAGTTGAAGATATAAGTGAAGCATGTCCTTTGTCCTTCTGCAGCAGGAGGGCTCTATTCAAGCCTTGGGGTCTCAGTCTAGCATGTGAGGTGTACCTTGTTTGTCCCTCAGTTTCCAAATATGGACACTGAAGGACAGGGATTAGGTGACTCACCCAAGGTCATACAGCTGGAAAGTGGCAATGCTAAGATTCTCCAGCTCACTTTAGGATGAAAGACCTAGAAGGTAGAGTAAGTCTGAATCCCTATTTTGCCACATACCAGTTGTTAGAACTTGGCTAAGTTATACAAATCTCTGCTTTTTCTCTCCTGCAAACTAGAGATACATAATCTCTGATTAGCAGGGTCATTATGAAAATTGAGTAGAAAATGTACTTAGGGTGACTATTACTTTCTTAGAACACTGCAGCTACTCAGCACATATCACTGTTACTATTGCTGAAAAGTTTTAGGCAAGGTTCCTGCAGTCACTCAAATCCATCCGGAAGTCTGACTTTTGAGATGGGAGTTTCTGCTTATCAGTTGGGGCTGGACCAGCTATTTAGGCAGCGAACAGGCTTCAGCCATCTGTGCTGAGAACAAACAAGTGAATGCTGTTAAAACCAACATGAAGAGGAACCTAGAGACATTAGGGGGCCCTAGTGGCCAGATGCTAACTCCAGAAGTATCAGAACAGGAGAGCTTTATCAAGTTGTGGGAGGCAGCTCTTCTCTTAAGAGACATGAAAAGAACTCTCTGGTTCCAACACAACACTGCCCTCAGCATGGTTAATTCATTGGTTGCCTGATGCCAATCACTGCTTCCTTTCACCCCCAAAGCATTCATTCTGCTGTGCTTTGCATGGAAACATACACTGACTCTAAACATAAGCCCATCTCTCACAGAGGAAAGGGAAACATACCATCCAAATGCAAAGTCTGGGCTCTAAGGAGACCAGGGCTGTTAAAATTCTTGGCTGACCGTAAGTTGGTGGTAGAAGGTCCTCTGGATGGAAATTGCTGTCACCAGCACTTGGGGATGAGGGGAAATGAAAGCTCTAGACACTTTGTCCAATACTGTAGCCACTAGTCACATGTCATTTAAATTTAAATTCATTAAATTAGAAAACTTAAAATCCCCTTTCTTAGTCATACTAGCCACATTTCAAGTGCTCAGTAGAGTAGTGACTAAGATTTTGGGTTGTACAGAGAAACAAAATTTCCATCATCACAGAAAGTTCTATTGTTCAGTGCTGGTCTAGACATAGAACAGATAATGTCACCCCGAGGAAGTGCTGATGAGAGCCCGTGAGTCCCCTTCTTGGAGTCAAGGAATACAATTTTAATACACTTGTTTTCAAGGTTATGGACATCAAAACTGCAAACAGAATTTAAATGGGGAAAATAAGAGGAATGTTAAAATTTTACAAGCATTGTTATTACTTGACTAGTAAATACATCAATATAACCTTGGTGTTAATGATAATCATTTAGATATTAAGAGGGGAGATAAAGTAAAGAAAATAAACCATATTTAGAAGTCAAAACAATACTGAAATGCAGACATAAAAATGAAGTCTTTGTGGCTATACAGCAATATATGAACCCAAGTGTCAAAAAATAAATACTTGTTGAACAAACATTATTCTGTAAAACAGCAGTATATCAGTATAGCAAAGCAAATATTTCACTAAATTTTTGGCTCTACTCAGGCCTTCTTCAAGAGGAAAGGACAAATTGACAATTCTCTTCATAAAAGAAAATATGTTGCAGCTACAAACAAACAAACAAACAAACAAACAAAAAAAAAACCACACACACAAACAAACAAAAAAAAAACCCACACTGCTAATATCATACTTAATGGTGAAAGATTGAATGCTAAGATCAGGGAGACATCAAGGTTATCTTCTCTTGCCACTTCTATTCAACATTTTACTGGAGATTCTGGCAATTAGGCATGGAAATGAAATAAAAGGCATCCAGACTAGAAAGGAAGAAATAAAATGATATCAATTTGAAGATGATATTGTCTTGTATATAGAAATCCTAAACAATCCATTGAAAACTATTAGAAGTAATAAAAAAGCAAGTTTTCAGAACACAAAGTATACAAAAAACAATTATATTTCTACTCATTAGAAATTTCTGTTCATTTAATAGTAATGAACAAACCAAAAATGAAAACAATTCCATTTACAACAGCATCAAAAAGAATAAAATACCTAGAGATTAATTTAACCAAGGAGGTGAAATACTTGTACACTGAAAACTACAAAACATTCCTAAAGGAAATTAAAGAAGACCTAAATAAATAGAAAGACATCCCATGTTCATGGATTGGAAGACAAAATAGTTAAGATGGCTATAATCCCCCAATTGTTCTACAGAGTCTATGCAATCCCACTTCCCACTTCTAAGTATATACTCAAAAGGATTGAAAGCGGTGATTCAAACAGATTACTATTATTCAGCTATAAAAAGAATGAAGTCCTGATGCATGCTACAACATGGATGAACTTTGAAGACATAATATTAAGTGAAATAAGCCAGACACAAGAGAAGAAATATTATATGGTCTCACTGATATGAAACACATAGAACATGTAAATTCATACAGTCAGAAACTATAATACAGTTTACTAGGGGCCAGGGTGGGAGTAGGGAATGGTGAGTTAATGCTTAATTTGTACAGAGTTTCTGTTCTAGGTAAAGAAAGGATTTTGGTAATGATGGTGGTGATAGGAGCATAACGTTGTGAGTGTGAGTAACACCACTGAATTATGTATTTGAATGTGTTTAAAAGGGAAACAATTTTAAGTTGTATATATGTTACTGGAATTTAAAAAAAAACAACCATGGAACTGTACAACACAACTGTGAACCCTTATGTAAACCAGAGACTATAGTTAATAGTATAATTATAATAATCTTTCACCTATTATAACAAAAGTACCACACTAATGCAAAGTGTTAATAATAGGGAAATTGTGTGTGTGCAAGGGGAGTATACAGGAACTCTGTACTTTGTGCATGATTTTTCTGTAAGCCTAAAACTTCTCTAATATAAAATTTTAAAAAGAGCATTTTTTTAAAAAAAGTGATGAAGTACTGGTACATGCTACAATGTGGATGAACCTTGGAAACATTGAATGAAAGAAGCTAGTCACAAAAGACCACATTCTATATCATTACATGGATATGAAATGTCCAGAATAGGCAAATTTAGAAAGACAGAAAGTATATTACACATTGCCTAGTGATAGGGGATGAGGAGGGAGGGGCTGACTGCTAAAGGGTACAGGTTTTCTTTTTGGGGTGATGAAAATGTCCTAAAATTGGCTCTGATGATGATTGCACCACTCTGTGAGTATACTAACTGAATTGTACACTTTACGTGGGTGAATTGTATGGTAAATGAATTATATCTCAATAAAGCTTTTAAGAAAAGAAGAAAATATGTTCCCCCAATTAATTAAACTTTAGAACCAGGGTAATAGAATGTGGGTTTGTGCCTCTGAGCCTTTATCCCACCTATGGGGCATTTTATCATATGAGGCATCATATAACACCAATCCCCAGCCACTTTTAAACAGAGTTTTTGCATATAGCAACTCAGTGGATCTCCATGTAAGCCAACAATGCTGAAGGAGGCTCTTAGATGGCAGGTGGCCTGCTTGGAGTTGGTTCTCCAGCATGGGGTCCAGGTTGGAACTAGAGAGCATTTTGTGTCTTTAAATCCATGGACCTTCTATCATCTGTCATCTCACTTAAGTGTCCCGATGGGTCCCCACCATTCAAGGAGCAATTTTCTGAGCTAAGTGGAGCAGTGAGGAAAATAGTAAGGGAGCCCTAAAGACCCAGCCTGCTTGGCAATGTCCATTTCTGAAATATTTATCCGGCTGTACGTTGCAATCTCTGCTGAGGTCAGCAGGTGGTAGGAAAGGGGAGCTGGGCATTTGTGCCGTAGACCCTCTGGTAATCGGCAAAGCTGGAGGACCCCTTCTCAGAATAATACTCTAAATAAATGCATAAAGTAAAGTACATGGAATTGCAAAGGAAACCTAACATACCAAAATACAGTTATCAAAATATTCAAAAAGATGTGAATATGTGATATCAGTTATAAATGTCTTTGTATGCACGTTTTAAATCTACAAGATCTGGCAGTGCATCTCTTAAATACCATAATTTCAGAGTGGTGATAACTGTCAACAATATTTTGAAAGATCAGTAACGCCTGAAAAGTGGCGTGAACAATCTGTGATTCCTAGTGCTGACAAAATCTCAGATCCTACTAGAGTTGGATTTCCCTTTTTTCATGATGGAAGGATTTGCTAAATTAGTGAAAATAAAGATGTAATGTTTTTCCCATTCAAGTACACAGACCCCCTGAGTCTGTGACCGCTGGGTTAAATGATGGAGAACAGAGCTGCCTCGACTAGCCAAATAGAAGTTTCTAGCACTATGTCTTATCAAAGTGCATTTATGCCATTTTAGACTCTTCTTTTCCTTCCTTTTCTACTTAACATTTCTTCACAGCTGAGTGACGCTGTCCTTAAAGACAGTCCTCTCAAGGGAGGCGAGAAGTCCAAAAGTCTTTATTTTTAAAAATTCAGATATGCTTTGATGGCTGGCAAACATTTCCTGTGGGATGAGGTCCACAGCTCCAAAGCATACAAGAGAATCAGACAAGTGAATTGTGTGAAGAGAATGTAATTCATTTTGTGAGGAGAATCAGGAAAGGGGAATTCTACCTTTAAAATGTTATTTGCCAAAAGTGTGTTTTAATCCATTCATTTCACCAGTGCTTTGCCAGATGGCACCACATTTGATACGTTACACAAATCATCTCATTGACTCCTGACAACAAACAAGTGTCAAAATTACTTCTTTAAAAGCAGCTTTATTGAGATATATTCACATACCGCACAATCCATCCAAGGTATACAATCTGTGGCTTTTAGTATAAGCACAGAGTTGTGTGTTCATCACCACAATCAATTTTAGAACATTTTCATTACTCCAAAAAATAAAACCCTATATGCCTCAAAAGTCACCTCTCAATCCCTCTATCCTTCCCCAGCCCTGCATAACCACTAATCAAACTCTGTCTCTGTAGATTTATTATGTTTACATTTTATCAAATGGAATTATACAATATGTAATACTTTGTGTCTGGTTTCTTTCAGTTAGCATAATGTTTTTTAAAAAGTATAGTAAGTTTTGTCAAAATGACTTTTATAATCCCTTTAGCAAAGCTAAATAACCTGAGTAAGGTCAAGGGCAGTGGTGAAGTTTGGATTCACACACAAGTGTGTAACTCTGACATCCCGTACACAACCACACACCTGGCCCTGAAATGACTTTTTAAAAAGGAAATAAAGTAAGTCAGAAGAAATGAGCACTCTTTACAGCTTTATGCACAGCATTTGGACTTGCCTTTGAGGTGTATAAAGCCTCTGTTGAGATGATCAGGCAAAATGTGACTCAACTTGACATGAATACCCAGCTATTTTATTGGTAATAAGCCCCAGTGGAAACAGTCCAGGTGCTCATCAAAAGATAAATGGATACACAGATTGTGGTATATCTGCCAAATGGCATACTACTCAGCAAGGAAAAAATAACATGGATGAATCACAAAAATGTTTACATCCAGTGAAAACAGCTTTATACAAAAGAGTATGTTCTCTATAATTCTGTTTATATGAACTTTTAGAATAGACTAAACTAATCCATGGTGGGAAAAAAGAATATCAGAAGAGTAGTCACCTCTGATTGGGGAGGGTGGTGTTAAACTTAACTGAGGAGGAGCATGGGAGAACTTTCTGGGGTGTCCGCCGTGCTCCTTTTCTTGAGATGGGTTGGGATTACACAGAGGCAAACTCAAAGAATGGTGCAATTAGAATGTATACACGTAATTGTATGTAAATTTTACCTCAGAGGAAAAGCATACCTGTAAACAAATGTCAGGCTCTAGTTAATGGCATGCTTGCTGAAGTGTTGAGGAGGGGTGTGTTGATCTTGCAACTACTTTGAGGCACACAGATAAGATGGACTGAGGGATGGATAAAGGGGCAGATAAGTGGAGATAGCTGCAATTAAACAAGTAAGTGAAATATTTGTGGTGGAATCAGGGCACTGGGCAGAGGTGTGTTGTCTCAGTTTGTCAGGATGCTATGATAAATAACACACAATGCAGTGGCTTAAACAAGCCCTTAGGGGCTCACGGTTTTGAAGCTAGAAGAAGTACAAAATCAAAATATCAGCAAGGCTTGCTTTCTCCAGAATATCTGTAGCATTTTGGGACTGGCTGCCGGCCATTCTTGGGATTCCTTGTTTGTCTTCTCCCATCACATGCCACTGTCCTCTCTTTTCTAGCTTCTGTGACTTCCCCTTTCTCTTGATCAAGCCTCCAGTAATACAGATTAAGACTCACTCTCATTCAGCTGGGCCACATCTTAATTAAAAATAACTTCTTCAAGAAATCCCATTTACAATGCAGACTAAGATTAAGAACATATCTAATTCATTCCACCATAAATAAGCAATTTATTTATGTTTGAGAATTTTCATAACAAATTGTGGAAAAACATTGCTGAAACAGTACACACTTTTTCCATTATGGACCTGCATTTTTCTCTAATCCTGGGGACACTCATCCAGCTCTGTGAGAGAGGAATGGTGATCTTGAGCTGCAATAAACCTTTGCTTTAGGCACTGCGTGGATATCCACGTGGCAGCTGCACTAGCACACAGGCCAGCTTTTCTGCACCAATTGGTTGCGTCCTAATCAGTTGCATGAGAGATGCATCCCATCTGCCAAGAAGGTTGACCTCCACCTACTTGCATGATGTCACCCTCTTATGTGTCCATCCAGGGAGTGAGAGCAGGTCTGAAGTTCCTTTTCAATGGGCTACACCTGACTCTTCACCTACTATTTAGTACTCTTCTCCTTCATGAGCCCTTCCTTCCAGCTAAACTGGCCTATGCCCTTTTAACTGGTCTCTCACTTGCCTTTCCTACCCAAACTTTACCTCTCCCATTTAGCCCCATCACCTTCGTTAAGCTCCTTTCTGCCCTCCGACCTCCCAATCTTGGAACCATCTCAGTCCTGCCTTGCCTGCTGTTCCTTCTCTTTGGGAGATTTCAGATAGCCTCAGAAAGACCATGCCCAGCACCATGTCCAAACCACCCACCCCCTTCACCCAATTCATCTCCATCACCATGTCCATATCCTTTGTTGTATATATCCCATATATTTATTTTATTACTTATTTCTTATTTATAATTATATATTCATATGTATGTACATACACATACGTGTGCAGGTATAGATAGATGATGGAGATAGAGATACAGATAGATCATATATTTATTTTGTTTGCTTATTTACCCTCTGTCTGTCCCAGAAATGGGCATCATGTCTATTTTACTCATACTTACTTAGGTCATATTCAGCACAACTGGCACATCATGGACTCATAATAAATATCACTTGTCTGAATGAATGAATAATTGCCTCTGCTCATATCAGCCTGCCTCCATCTTTGCTGACTGAATCAGGTCGGGCTTCAATCCTGATTACTGAACTCTTTTATACGCAGAATGAAATTTAGACATAGAGAGGGAAAGCCATAGGGGAAAAAAAAAAAAACAGAAGTCAGCAGTACCCAGAAGAGCAAGGAGAAGACACTGCCAGGTGCACTGCCATGAGACAGAAAAACCAAGAGCCAGAAGCCAGCCCCAGAAGGTCACAGCCATCAGGGAGACAGCACCACCTTCCAGTGCCTCAATTTTGGATGTCTACTAGCCTCTGTTGTGGAATATAGGGCACTTGGCTGGCCTCAGTAGCAGAAAGTGCTGCAAGAGGTGACAACGCCTCTGCTCACTCAGCCCAGATAAGGTGACCACGCCTAACCGGGCCCCTGCCACGAGCGACCGATTAAAACAGCCCTCCTCCACAAGTCTCCCGCCAAGTTTCCCGCCTACAACCCCCCTTCCCCCCTGCCTGCCTAACCCTGTGACCAGTTCCCTGCCCAGCAACAACTCCGGCAACCTATAGTAGCAAACCCTGAGCCAAACCAATCAGTAATCAGCACGCCACCTCTTAACGCTATAAAGCCTTACCCACTTCCGTAATAAAGCAGACCTGCGCCATCAGCCTCGTCTCCGTGGTCGTTTTTTCAGCGCCGCGTCGTCCTCACCTCCCGTGAACCCCACGAAGCCCTGCAGAGGCTTCATTTGGCGCCCAACGTGGGGCATGGTCGTCCGCTGTGGGTTTCCGCGACCTCCGTGAACGGGTAAGGACCACCTCCGCCTTGCTTCATAACTTGGCGGACACCCTTCTCTTCGGACATCCTCCGCAGAGCCCCCTCCGGTCCTACTTGCTTATTTTCTAATGTTCCACTATCCTTTTATTGTGCTTATCGCTGTTCTTGCCGTTCTCTTTGGTGCCATTCTGGCCACAGTAGCTCCGGCTAACTGGTCTTTGGCAGACCGTACCTTCCTTGCTATAGCCTTCCTCTTCATAATAGCCTCTGCCACAGCGCTTGCTTACTTTATATTTTAATTCTAAGGACCACAACTACTCGAGCCATTAGCTAGCCCCCCCCCACCATTTGTCCCTCACTCTCTCACTCTCGTCCCACCGATTGTCCTCACCCTCCCTGATTGTTCTCTGCCTCCTCCTCTTTCGCCATTCCCTTCATTCTCCTCCTATCTCTGAATAATGGGGGCCTCCTTCTCTTCTCACCAAGCCCCTCAAGTTAGAGCCCTCGCTGGTCTCCTCGCCTGCCATCAATGCAAAGTTTCTGTTAAACAGCTTCAGACCTACTGGGACCTATTTGCAAGGACACTGCCAGGCACAATGCACAGGCAGGTAATGGGTGGATTTTGAATATGTTATAGTGGATATTAACCCTTCAGTTCCAACAGCAACTTTATAAACCTCCTACATAATGATAAGGCTGTGGGATGATAGAAGCTAAT